>JAJJLS010000147.1:0-10149 GCA_023783355.1 Polyplastron multivesiculatum
CAATCCCCAATCCCCAATCCCCAATCCCCATCCCATACAAAATAATTAATAAATATATTTATTATATAATTTCTTATAAATTAATTTCTTAATAATTTTAATAAATTTTCATAATGAATTAAAATATTTAATTTTATTTTTATAATATAAAAAATGCAATTAAGGAGAGGTAATCAACCTAAAAAAAGCACAAATATACCAGAATACGAAATAAAAACATATGGAAGTAATGTTGGTGCTAATCGTTCTCCTAAAATTTCGAAAAAAAATTCACATTACAATAAACAAGGTTCAATTCGTAGAGAATATCCTAACGATTCCAGCTTTGGTGAAATGGCATATATGGACCCAGGTGGGGAAATTCCACTTTCTCGACCTCAAAAAAAAAATGGACAAAATCAAAATTATTCCATAAGATCTCCATTAAAATATTCTGGAAATAAAGAAAATTCCAATTTAAATACTAATGAAAGAATTGATATGTCTTCCCAAATTAATTTTTCTCAATATAATTATAACCCTATACCACAATTATCAAATTATGATAATCGTAGAGATAGACTGAGTCGTAGTCCAAAAACAATAAATATAGGAGAAACGGCTCAAGAAGCAGAATATAATATAAAAACATTAAATAAGGGCCGTAGCCCAAAAATAATTCAACAACAAGAAAAGGAAAACCCAGTTATAGAACGTACATATAACATGATAAGTAATGAAGCGGGTAATATATTTCTAGATCAACCTATCCATCAAACCAGTTTTGTTAATCAGCAAGAAATGTTAGATGGTAGAGGTTCATTTGAAAGCAAAGATTTTGAAAATAGAGATTTTCCAGTCAGAGAAGCTCAATATTCAATGAATCCAAGAGATTATAATGGTATTTTAGGAAAAATGAGTCCAAGAGCAAATATAGATGGAGATTCTGATTCTAATTCAGAAAAAAATGATAATAATAATAACATTCAAATAAAAGATTTGAGAACACAATTAGAGAAAAGACAAAACGTCCAATTAAGGAGTGATGATGGAATGATAGAAGGAACAAAGCCAATACAAAATGAATTAGAAAAAATTGAAGATATGGTAAAAATGCAAGAAAGTAAAGCAAAAGATAATATAACTGAAGAAGAAGTAAAAAAATTAGTTAAAATGTATGTAAAAAGTTATGATCCTAAAAAAGATGATGAAGGAAGATTAATAAGTAATAAACAAACAGTCGTTCCATCAATAAAAGAAGATTTATTCAATGATAGATATAAAGTTTTACAAAAAATGAATAAATTGAGCAATATATTATTATCAAAAAGAAATAGTCAAAACGTTTATGAAGTTAGTACTTTAAATAGAAGTTTTGGAGATGGAAGATCTTTTGATAAAACTACATTAAACAATACCACTTTAGGAGGAAAAAAAAGAACTATTAGAGGAAAACATCATAAATTTTTATTTGTATCATTAGCTATGTTATCAGCTAAAGCAAATGGAGAAGAAAGAACTATATTAAGAAGAATGAGATTAGAAAAAGGTGGAGTAGTTGATTTAGCCCAGGAAAATGCAAAAAAAAAGAATAAATTTAAAATAAAGAAATTCAAAGCTACTAATCGCGGACAAAATATGATTAATCCAAAATATAAAGAAAAAGCTGCAAAAATTGTCCAAGGATGGTGGAGAGATCAAAAAGCTAAATATAAAAATATATTAAATCAAATTGTAAAAATTCAAAGTGTTTGGAGAGGAAAGTTCACTAGAAAATATGTATATGATATTATATATTTAAGCTATTTACATCAAAGATTTTTCGATATTATGGAGAAAACTTTAGTTAATCATACTAGACCTAAGGTATGGGATGAATTATTTTCACGATCAAAATTAGCTAAATCAACAATGAAAAAATTATTAGAAAGAAATGATACTAAATATACTTTATTAAGGATTAAACCATATTTCCATAAATGGAAAATAATAGCTAATTTTTTAAGAAACAGAATATTAAAAAGTAAAACATTAGTAATAAAAAAAGGAAATGAAGAACAAAAGAGAATAATTTTAAAAAAATATTTAGATAAATGGAGTTTAAAAGCAAATTTAGATAAATATATCGGGAAAACAAAAAAAGCAGAAGAAAAAAGACAAAAATTTTTGGGTGCATATAATATGTTAAATGGACTCAAAACTCATACTAAAAAAGTATCATTTAATCAAGTTGGTGTACCTATGAAAAAATATATACAAGAATTATTAAAAAAGAAATTAATGAAAAAAATAATAAATAATAGTACATCTAGATTATTAGTTATGAAAATGAAAAATGCATTACATAAATGGAAAGATGCAGTACATAAAGCAAAATACTCTGATTTAAAAGCAAGTACTTTTGTACAAAATATAACCCATGTTGATTCAAGAATGGATAGAATTAAATTAAAATATTATTTAGATAAATGGAGGAGACATGTCCCAAGTGGTAAAAGAGTTTTAGATATTCAACAAGGAGCAACTTTATTACAAAAGTTTACTTTGAAAAATGCTTTTATAGATCCTTTAAATGCTTTAAAGGAAAAATGTGTAGAAAAAGATGAACATAATAAAATGGCTACTTTATTCGTTATTAAAAGAAGAAAAATAAGAGAAAAATTAAGAACTTATATAAATAAATGGCAAGAAAAAACTATTAAAATATATAATAAAAAGGAAAGAAATATTGTTTATAATACTTTATTAAAAAATTTAGTAAAAAATATTGAAAAAAGAATTTTATATAAAAGATTTAATCAATGGAGACAAAGACCAAAAATTAATATTAATAAAGAAATGGGAAAAGTAAAACATTTCACTGATATATTATCAAAAATTTTCAAAAATAGTGTACGCCCAGAGAAATACGATTTTATAGATAAATTAGAAATTACCAGAGCTGATAGAGCTATACAAAAATCTACTAAAAAAATATTTAAGAATTATAAAAAGAAATCAAGAAGAATTTTAAGGCATTATTTCTATAAATGGAGGAGTCAAACAAAAAATTCAGAAATAACAGAATTACAAAATCAGTTATTAAAATTTTTAGTAATATCAAATGAAAATAGATTAAATAAATTAAATTTAGCCAAATATACTACAAGATGGAGATTATTTGTAAGTGATAAAAAACATTATGATAATATGGAAAAATTAAAAAAAGTATACAAAGGTGGAGACATATTACGCAATCTCAAAGCCAGGCGTCAAAGAGATTTTATAATAAGACTATTTAGAAAAATGGGAAATGATTATAGACCTATTATATTAGACAAATTAACTCAAAAGTTAGAAAAGCCAAGATCAACTTTAAGAGAATGCTTAGATAGATGGAGAAGAATAAATGAAAAAGAAAAGGCTTTAGAAACTATAAGTTCAATGAAAGCAAGATTTGTAAAACAAGGTGCTCAAAGAATCAATGATAGATCAAATAGAGATGATTTAATGAAGGCTTTCTTTAGATGGAGAACATTATGTAGAAAACCCGATGAATATTATCCTAAAATAACTAGGGGGTTTGATATATTGACTAAATATAGTAAAAGAAAACTATGCGAAGAACCATTTGATCTTATTACCATTTCTAGAAATTTTGAAAGACCTTTGAAAAAAATAATAAAGAATTATCAAAATCAAGAGAAAAGATTATTAAATGGTAAATTAAGAAATTTATTCGGAAGATGGAGAAAAAGAATTGGTGATAAAAATATCAAAAGTTTAAAGACTAATTTAATATATAAAACGAAAAATAATTTAGAACATAATCTAAGAATAAAAACTTTAGCAAAATATTTCACAAGATGGAAATTATATAGAAGAAAAGGACTTGATGTGAATTTTAGTAAAGGTATAAATATTTTAACTAATTTATATAGAAGACCTTTTTATAATGATATTGTTGATGCTTACTCAAAAAAAGTTGAACAAATTTCTAAATTAAAAGGTGCTAATAATTTAGTAAAAGCTACTAAAAGATATTCAAAAATATTATTGAGAAATGCTTTTATTAAAATGTATAAAGGAGCAGTTTCTATAGATCCAAATAGGATGAAAAAAATAAAAACAAGATTAAGAAGAATTATAAAACATAATGAAGAAGAACCTAGAGCCAAAGCTTTCCACCGTTGGGCAAATCAGGTAAAATTAATGCAATTCAGAGATAAAGATTTAGAACAAGCTAGAGTTATGATAGGAAATACTTTGAGAAATAATGATAGAATGAATTTGAATTATGCCATGAGTCGTTGGAAGAAAAAGATCCAACAAATCAGAGAGCAATATTTAAAAAGTTTATTAATAAAACAGATTAAATCATCTCAAATTGTAAAAGAAAAAATGAATAATCAAGCAAAATTAAGAGCAGCTTTACTCAGATGGAGGGCAGCACTTGCTCCTGTGGACTATTTAGATAGAATTAAACAAATTAAAAAAGGATGTAAGATATTTAAAAGAGGACTAAAAAAAAGAGATGAAAGACAAATTTTCGATGGAATATTTGAATTAGCCAAAAAAAATAGAAAAATATATTTAATAAAAAAAATAATAAATGTAACTAATCCTAATTTGGATAAACATAAAATGAAAGAATGTATTAATACTTGGATAAGCAAATTAGGTGATACTCAAAAAATGAAAAATAAAATGGGTACATTATTAGAAGACTTTTTATATTCTGATAAAATCCATGATGGATTAATAACTACACCAGCTAATAAAATTTTGGAAGCAATGAAAACTTATAATAAGGTAAAAATAGAAAAAGCACAAAAAATTAATAATTTTGCTAAAGGTATTTTAACTGCTAAAAATAATTTGAAAAAATTAAAACTTACATTAAATATGAGAAAATTAGTATTAAAGAAAAACAAAGATGAAGATTATATTAAAAGAATGAATTTAAGAAGATTCCATAGAAATGTACAAAAAATAAAAAATAATCAAAATGCAAGAATTATTCAAAGATTTATAAAAGTAAAATTAAGAAAATATTTTGATAAAAGAAAACTAATACTAAGTGGTGTTGATCAATTAAAATTATATCTTAAAAAAATGTGTTTAAATACCATAAAAGATAAAGCTAAAGAAAATTTAATGAATAAAGTACTTATCACATCTATAAATAAACAAGATAATACAAATAAAAACTTATTATTAAATGTATTTAATAAATGGAGAAATATAGTCCCTATTATTAAACAAAATGAAGCAGCGTTGAAATTGCAAAACCTCTTCAGAAATTTTAAAAGCAGACAAATTTTAAATAATTTAGTAAAAAGAGAAGAAAAATTAACAAATATTCATAAAAAATATGAAATTAAAAATAGTCAAATATTACATTCTAATGTAAGAGAATGGCTCAATAGGGCTATAATGTTAAAAAATAAACAAAATGCAAAAACAATCCAGAGATATATAAGAACAAAAATGCTTTTCCATAAATTGAAAATTGCTCAAAGTAAATTAAAAAATTTATTTATAAAAGATACAAAACATCAATTGGCAAAAGCAATAGAACGTTCATCAAGAATTATAGGTGGTAAAGGTGAAGTTGCATTCAAAGCTGTCCAAGATATACTATATAAAAATCCATTTGATAAATTTATTGAAAAACTTAAATTCACCGCTAAAGTTAATACACTTAGAAATATACAGCCTAAAGTCCATGAAACTTTAAAAAATTATTATCTACCAAAATATCTACAGAAATGGAAGCATAATACATATGACCAAACTGTAAAATGCACCAAAGACATACAAAGATTCTTAAGAATTCAATATAAAAAGAAACTTATTAGAGATAAAATAAAAAGAGAAAACATATTAAAAAAACTCTTTGAAAAGAAACAAAAGAACAATTTGTACAAATTGCAATTACCTTTCAGTGTATGGCACAAAAAAACAATATTAGCTCAAGCTAATGAAAGTGCAAATATAATCCAGGATAAATTTAGAGCTTATATAACACAAAAGCATACTAGGGAAATATTAGCTAAAAATAAATTAAAAAAATTATTCAAATTTAATCAATTAAAAAACATATTAAGTAAAATAAAAGAAGCAGGAAATAATAAAATCCTTAATACAAATAGAAAAATTACATTAAATATTATAATGAAAAAAAAAGCTTACACCGATGATAAATCCGCTTTAAAAAGATATTTTGATAAATGGAAGCAATACAATACATATACTAATAATTGTGTCACAAAGCTTGCAAATGCATTTAGAACATATCAAGCAAATAAAGAAAAAAATAGATTAAAAAAAATAAATACTATTTTACATAAATACGTAACTAAACATAGTAAAATTGATACAGATCAAAAGAGATCTAAATTAAGAAAATGGATAAATAAATCAAAGTTAATTAAATATGATTCAAGTTGTAAAAGAATCCAAAGATTTATGAGGCCAAAATTAGCAAAAATAAGAAATAAAAGATTCAAAAAATATTTCTTTGAAAATGCAGAAAAGAAAGTTAAAAATTTATTACTAATGGCAGCTAAATTTAACAAAATTAAAAAATTAATAGAAAGACCTAGTCTTAAACGATTTAGTAAAAATCTTAAATTAGTAAGCTTAAAGAATAACCAAAAAGAAAAATTGAATAATCTTTTGAATAAAAAGGACACAAAAACTAATGAATTATTATTAAAAAAATATTTATTAAAATGGTTTAATAAAAACAATAAAATAACAGAAATTGAACATGATTCTGCCACTACTTTGCAAAATGCTTTTAGATCTTATCAAGCAAGAAAATATGCTAAAAAGCAATTATTTATAAATAATATATTAAAAAAAAATATTTTGAAAAAATCAAAAATTAATAGTAATAAGATGTATTCATCATTTAAAAGATGGCTTAATACCGTAAGAAATTTAACATTAAATAGAAATGCTATAATAATTCAAATGTTTTGTTCTAAAGTTTTAGATAAAATAAATAAACAAAAAGAATTATCAAGAAAAATAAAATTAAATAATTTCATTAATAAAATATGTACAATTAAATATGGAGCTAGATATGCCATTGATAAACTAAGAAACAAAAGAGATGAAGAAGTTTTTAATAAATTTAATAATACATTAAAAGAAAAAAGATTAAAAACTATAAAAGAAATATTTTCAAAAATTAAATCAAGAGCATTCAATAATAAATTAAGAAGTGCATTAGAAATACCTGGGCAATTTGCTGATCGTATATTAAAAAAAACTATTTTAAAATGGAAAGAAAATGCAGGAAAACTATCTTCAAAAAGAGGTGCTGAATTACTCCAAAAAAATGTCAGAATATATTTATATAAAAAAAAGCAAGAAAATAAAAAAAATATATTAAAACATATATTATTAAAATTATCCCAAAAAAATTCTAATATAAAATATAAATATTTCACAAAAATGCATGCTCAAGCTGTAAGAATTACAAAAGAAGCACAAAAAACAAAATTGGCTAAATTTATTAGAGATAGATTCAAAATTAGTGAAGCAAGAAAAAAATGGATCAAAATTGCTAAAAAATATAATTTAAGAAATAAAAAAGATGACTTATTTACAGTCGTTGATAAAATAAAACAATTTATTGCTATAAATAAAATGAAAGATCCATTTATACATAAAGCCAGAGTGTCAGTAATTCAAATATTCAAAGATAGAATAAAAAAAAATGAAAGAGTTGTTATGCTAAAAAAAATGCTACCAGAGAGAAATGATAAAAACGGCCATGATACAATATTAAAATATTTAGGTAGATGGAAGTTAAATGCAGAAAAATTAAGAGAAAGACAAAATAAATTCAAAAAAGCATTAGAAACAATTGAAAAAAGAGATTTAATAACAAAAGTAAATAGAATAAATGCTGCTATTTTAATGAAGAAATTATTTAATGATATACCAAAAATAAGAGCTAAATTATTTTTGAATAAATTAAAAAATATTCAAATAAATAAAAGTAAATATGAAAAATTAAAAAATACTATTACAGATGCCAAAAAAGATTTATTAGATCAAAATAAAATTATTGTAATGAATAGAATTTATAAAATATATGCTTATCATAAGATAAATAATATGTTTAATGTTTTAAATAAAAATATAGAAAACAAAGTAAAGCCTACTTTCGGAAAAGAATTAATCAAAAAATTATATTCAAACAGACATAAAAAAGCCCAATATAGTTATGGAGATAAAATTAAATCTACACATAAAGCTCAGACTATAAAATTAAGCTTTAAAAATAAAATAAAAGCTAATAAATCAGAAGATGTTATAGAAAATAAAAATGCCCCAATGAAAAAATGTCTACCTCACTTTATTAAATACATCCAAAAAAGATTAGACAACCGAAGAAGTGATATATTGAATACCCTCAAGGACCATAATCGCCAATTAAAATTCGGGGAATTAATGAAAAAATTTGCAAATAAAACAACATTACCTCCTAAAAAAGAAGTTTTTAATATTATGTATAGAGATGCTAAATATTCTGAATCAAGACCTTTAAATCAAATTAAATTATTTAAATTATTCAGAAAAAGATATATTCAAAAATTAACTTATTCTTTGGAAGAACCAGCAAAATTATATCATTTATATTATTTAATTAATGTTACTGCAATGCATAAAAAAATTGCACAACAAAGATTCTATAGAGAGCTTATAAGAAAATGGCGTTTCGCTGCTTTCGCTAAAAAAATGGCAAGAAAAAAATTGGAATTAATGTACAAAAATTTGCACGCATCATATTTACAAATGGCAGATGAATTTTTCGGTGAAGATAGTGTAAATCCTTCAGTTATAAAAGAATTTGAAATGTTCGGAAATAATGTTGGTATGTTCACAGGTGAAAATCCTCAAGTTGGAGAAGAAATTAATAAAAAATATTATGCAAATGTAGAAAAGAAATATATATTTGCAAATGGGCAAGAAGAAGTTGAAAAAGTAAAAAAACCAAAAAAGAAAAAAATTGTTAAAAAAGAAAAAGAAGAATTATATGAAATAGAAGAAGAAAAAAGTTATAAACATAAAAGTTCAAAAAAAGACCCATTTGAAAAATATAAAAAGAAATAAATTTTTTTTATATATGATGCTTTTTCAGTCTTATATATATAATTCAAAAATGTTTTGATGAATTTTCTGCATGCTTTATGGAAATAATTATATTTTTATTATTTATTATAAAAAAATAAAAATTTTTTTAATAATTAAAATAATTATTTTAATTTTATAATTTTTTTTTTGCTTATATGTTTATTTATTGAAAATTAAATATATTTAAATATATAATTATATTTTATTAAAAAAAATATATTAAATATAATTCTAAATAATTAATGTCCAAGAATAAAATAAAAATTAAATAATTAATTAATGTATATTATAATTATTTAATAAATATTTATAAATTAAATATGGGAAACGATAATAATACAGAAGCAAAGGTAAATTCTATTATATTTAATGACTTTCATATAGGAATTACCTCCTAGATTAAAAGAAAAAGTAGATACATTATTTAAGTTAATCGATATTGATGATTCAAAAACAATTGATAGAGATGAAACATTAAAATTTTGGTCATCAAATTTTGCAAAAATTAATTCTGGTGTATTATTTGATCAAGTTGATAAAAATAATGATGGTTCAATACAATATGATGAATGGGTAGAATTTTGGAGAATTGTATATGATTCTGGATATTCGGAAGAAGAAATATGCACGGAATTAGAAAATATGATACATGGTGGATCATGGGTAAAATTTGAAACAAATAAAAAATTAGGAGGAAGTCAAAAAGCAAAAAAATTAAAAAAAGAAGGAAAATGTTAATAAAAATATATTATTATATATTATAATTTTTTGTTGATATGCTTTTTTATAATATTACAATTTTATTATTGATAACGAAAGAAATTATAATTAACCAAAAATTTATTTTTATTTTTTTATTAAATAGCATAGATTGTTTTAAATATATATCACAAAATATTAATATTAATTTATTTTTAATTAAAATTTATTTATTATTTATAAATAAATATTAAAAAATAATAAAAATATATTAATTTATTATTTAACTTATTTATGGGGATTGGGGATTGGGGATTGGGGATTGGGGATTGGGGA
>JAJJLS010000148.1:0-10060 GCA_023783355.1 Polyplastron multivesiculatum
CCAATCCCCAATCCCCAATCCCCAATCCCCAATCCCCATTATATTATTAAATATTATTTTAATATAAATATTTTTAAATAAAATTAATTATTTAATTTTAAAGTTAAAAAAATAATTTTAATAAATAATTATTTATATATTCATTTACTAAATTTTTATTAATTTAATATAAAATAATATAATATATCTTTTTTAAATAATTTAATATTAGCTTTTAAATTAAATTATATAAATCAGTAGTAGTATGCCAGTTTTATTTTTTATTTTTTAAATATTCTGCCCTTAATTTTCTATCTTGCCTTTGTCTTACTTCTAATTTTTCTTTTTCAATTTGACTCTGCTCTTGATTACCTTTAATTAAATTAATTAAATCTCCTCTATATCTTCCATCTGAAGGCAAAGTAAATTTATGACTAAAAACAGTAAATCCTTTTGTATTTTCATTATTCCAATATTCAACATTATCAAAACTAATAAAGGAAGTCCATTCTCCTTCTATATTTGAATAAACTTTTGCATCTTTTTTTAATTTATGATCTCCATTGGTTTCCTCAGGTGTAACATCTTTTAAGTCAACAATTTTTCCACTAAAGTAATCTGGAAATGTTTTTTTGGATTTTACAAAGCTCATTAGAAATCCAGGTTCATCTGGATTAATTTCTATATATGAGCATAAATTATTAGTTAAATCTTGAATAATTGTTTTATTGTAATAATTAAATATTCTATCACCCATAGATATACCTTTTAGAGTAATAGGAGGTAATCTAAGTTGATATAAAGTCCCATCTTTAAATTTAATAAAAAATTTTCCTAGCCTAGTAGAATATAATGTATTAATATAAACTGCAGCATCTGTTACTAAATATCCATACATAATAAAGTTATCATTTATTTCCTTGCAATATATATTTAAAGTAATAGGATGATTAACTGTTTGTTCAACATAAATATCTATATTACCCACACGACATTGAAAAGTTTCTCCAATTATAGGATTAAAAGGTTTCAATTGAATGACTGATAAATGTAAGCATGATATTAAATATGTTGTGACCCATTTTAATCTTTCTAATTTATTTACGCATAAAGCAGCCTTTGTCAAAAAGAGAGGAGCAAACTTTTGTTCATATGCAAAAGCGATATGTAACGTTCTTTTATCAAACATAAATACTGGTAAAGATATGTTTAATACTGATTTTCCTTGTAATACATTTTTACTAAATTTAGCTACTAAATATTTAACAGCCTCATATCCTATTTGTTTTGCTTCTTCATTAATATATAATAAACCTGATTTTTGAGGAGTATTTGTATAATTATTTTTCCATTCATTTTCATAATCACTATAAAATTTAAACTCTTCTAATTGAGTAAAATCTTCAAACTCTTTTTTTACTTCCTCTTCTGATTTTGTTTCTTTTGATAAAGATAATTTATAATCCAACTGCTCTGATAATGGCTTTTCGTTGAAATCTGATATAAATTGATCTATAAGAGATTCATCTGAGAACTTGATAATAGCTTTGATTATGATTTCATTTTGGGAAATTATAACTATTTCTCCTTTGGAATATTTATCTTTAAGAAGTTGATTTTTTAAATATGTTTCATCCATAAAAATCAGAGGATTATTAAGGATAATTAGAGGTAAGTTTTTTGATTCCATTTTTAATCTTATTTTAATATGGAAATAATTTATTTTTTTGACAAAATATTAAATTTATTAATTATTTATTATTTGAATTATTAATTTATTTTTTTATTTAAATATTTACATTTTATTTTTTACATTATAAAATTCTTATAAATATATAATTATTTTATTAAAAAATATAAACATTTGGTTAATACTAATTTTTATATAATAATTAAATTTGTATTAAATTTAATTATCTTTTTCTTTCTCTTTCTCCTTTAATTTTTCCTTTTCTTTTTTTTCAATCTTTTTTATATCTTTATCTTTAGTATCAACATTCAAATCTCTAATAACAATAATTGTATTTTCTTTAATCCATACATAACAATATTTATGATCCAATGAAATATCCATTGAAACTATATCATTGCAATCAAGTGGCTGTATATTAATATTTAATTCCATATTAGGAAATTTTCTAATCTTAATTCTTCCATCATCAGTTCCATAAATTAAATATTCTTGGTAATTTAAATCATTAAAAATAATAGAACATTTTATATAATTAGAATTGTTATTTTCTTCAATATCATTTATAAATTCTCCATTTATAGTAAAAGTTCTAAAAATTCTTTTAGAAGATATATATGCAGTTATACATGCCAAAGGACAACTTGATAAAAATAAATTATTAGCATAATAAAACTCATTAGCATAATTTTCATAAAAATGTTTATTAACTATTGATATTTTTATAGATCTAACTAAATCTAAAGAAGGTAATATATGCATGTTTACATAACCGTCTAATGAAGAAGTAGCAAACATATTTAAATTATCATTAATATTAATAGAGGTTATTTCATCTTTATGTAAAAATAATATATTTTTTATTTCAAGATTAGGGCCATTCACGGAAAAACAAATTAAATATCCAGTTTTTGTTCCGCATAATAAAATTGTTTCCTCTTTGGTCATTTCCATTATTATTATCGGTCCTTGTTTGATTTGTATACTTTTTGAGATAGGCTTTTCTTTTTCTTTTTGCTCTATAATTACTGAATAGATTTCCAATCTCCCATCCCAAAAACCTCCTTTTATCATAAATTTATTGTTATTATAAAATATTATTGGAGGATTTTGTTGTGAAATTAAATAATATGGAGTATTTTTTGCTCTAATATTCTCAGGTTGAATAAAAATTTTTTCATCTACAACATATTTTTCTTTTTCAGCTTTTTTAAAATTTAAGTTAGTTACTACATTTACATTATATACTAATAATAATTCATTGAAACCTATGTATTTTATTTTTATGATTTTTGGATAAATTTTTTTTTTATATTTATTATTGTTAATAGTTTTATTTATATTTTTATAATTTTTTTCTACTATTTGTTGGGACTTAAAACAAGGAATTTTAAACATATAAAGCTTTTTACTTTCATATAAATAATATCCTTTTTGTTTATCTATATCATTTCTTTCTTTTGAATCTATTTTGAAAATCTGTTTTGGTGTAATTCCCAATTCCCATTGTCTCATTAAAATATTTCTAGTAACATAATCAGAAATTGATTCTATTTTTACAATTCCTTCATATGATTCGGCCAAAAATATATTATGATTTTCTTCTGCTTTTTTTCCTCTTTGAAGACTTCCAAAAATTAAATCTACCCATTTATTTATTTTTAATTCTTTTTTTTCTAAATTGTTCCTCATTTCTATAACAAAATTATATGAAATATTATTACACCAAGGTGGTAAATCTACATCATGTACTATAACATCTTTTCCTTCTGAATTTAATTTACCTTGGGTTAAATTCATATTATTTTTATTTAAAAACATTTCAGGTAAAGTATAAAATTCTGGAATTAATTCACGGACATCATCCTTTGATGATGAAACAGTTTCGAAACTTCTAAGTAGAGATATAAATAATCTATCAGTTTGATCAAATCTATCTCCCTGAATTTCTATTGAAACTAAACAAAAAGGAAATACTCTCATTAAATAATGTGAAACAAAAGTTGGACAAGAACAATGTACACCATAATAATATGGTATTGTATTTATATCTATACTTGATATTTCATTATCATCTATATTTATATCATTATTATTATTATTACTATTATTATTTTTCTTCTTCTTATTTTTTTTTGATTTATAATCATTTAAATACACATCTCCGTTTTCCAAATAATCATTATAATTAAAATCAGGATTTTCTTTTTTTAAATTATCTTTACGAGTATCATAATTTTCAATAAATTCTTGCTTTCTTTTTAGTGATTCTTTACTTATTTCAATCATTCCTATAGGTATACTCAAATCTCTATAATCTTCTATAGATAATTTGTCTTTTTCATAATTTGTTATAATCCAAGGTAAGACTGGATATTGTGTTAAATCATTAAATGATCTTCCTGAAAAAATATTTAGCCACATAATATAATGTAATGTAGATATATTATTATTTTGCCATTCTTCCATAATTTTGTCTAAAAAGATAGATTTTGATTTTATATTTGAAGTTTTTTCGTACCCTAATAATTTTTCACCTTTAAAATCTCTTCCTTTTACTTGCCTAAATTTTTCATGATTTAATATATTTTTTACGAATTTATCCAATTCTTTATTATCTTTAAAATTCAAAAGATAACTTTTGTTCGAAAATGTATATATTTCACATGCTGTATCTTGATAAAAATAAGTTCTCAAGACGATAAATCTCATATCAGCATATTTTATTTCTATACAAACTTTTTCACTATCTTTTATATGTTCTTTAAAAGTTGAACCAAAACAACACTTTTGTTCTTTATCATAACTAATGTCATTTTCTAATAATTTTTTGCTTTGTTCATCTTCTTCGCAATGTGTAAATTTTATACTTGTTTTTTCTGTGCTCATATAACCTTTAATATGATGTGTTGGTTTAACTATACAACATATATATAAATTTTCATTTTCTCTTTTATCTTCACTAGATGACATTAATTTACTTTGGATTAAAATATCGAAGGTATCTTTGTTTCCTAAAATTATGTTATCTAAAGTCATATTTCCTTTATAAAATTTATTATATTGATCCCATATACCTATGAATGTAAATTTATATAAACTTTTTAAATAATTAAAATCTTTTGATAAGTAATTGTTTATTCTATTTATTTTTATATTTTCTTTAATTTTTCTAAATTCTTGAGAACTATTAGCCTTATTTAAATTAAGATCAATATTATTTATATTATTTTCATTATTATTTTCAATATTATTATTTATTATTTCAATCTCATTTTCATCTATTTCTTCTTCAATGATAATTTCTTCGTTTTTATCTTGTTCTTTATTTATATTCAATATAATTTCTTTGTTTTTATTTTTTTCATTAATCTTATTTTTATTTTTATATTCATCAGAAATTTTTAAAATTTCTTCAATATTTAAAGATATCATATATTTATAATCATCTTTATTAAATAAGTTATTTTTATTAAATTTTGAAAATTTGGGTAAGTAATAATCTATATCTAATATAGGAGATAAAAGTACTTTTGTCATTTCTTTAGTAAAATGATTTTTAACTTGTAATTTTAAATATTCAGGATGCTCGAAAAATAATTTTCTATCACTCCAAAACCCACCCCATGAAAATAATCTTTTTTTTGATTTTTTAAATAGTCTTCTTCTCTTTAATTGCTCTAAACATAAATTATTCCAGTAATATTTAATTTCTTTGTCTAAAAATGGTATTACTTCTTTTAAAGCATTAAATATTCTTTTTTCTTCTTTAATTATATTTTTGCTCAATTGAGCATTTCCTAAACCTATAAAATTAAGTTGTTCATCTTTTTCTTCTTTTTCATTTTTAAAAAAAAACCTTAAAACATTACTTTTAGTTAATATAGCCCTCATATTTTTATAATAATTAATAACTTCTTCTATTACTTCATTAACAATTTGATTTGAATTTCCTTTAAAGATAACGGAATTATTTATATCATCATTAGTATTAATTAAAACTGATTTATTTGACTTTTTTTTTCCAAATAATCCTTTTTTTTCTTTTTGAGTTGTTGCACTTCCTGTTCTATGTATATTTTTATTATATTCGCCATCATTTAAATCAGTATCATCTTTTGATATATCTTTTTTTGCAAATAATTTTCCAATTATTGATTTTTTAAAAAAATTTTTTTTTGAAATTCCAAAAATATTTTTTTTCTCAATTGTAAAGAAAGGAGTAATTAAACTTTTTTTTATTTCTTTATATTTTAATTGATTTTTTTTTATTAAAAATACAAAACCATATCCTATTATATTATTAAATATTTGCTCTAGATTAGAAATAATTTTATTTTTGGAATTGTTGGATATATTTATACTTGCTAAAATGAAAAAGAATAAAAATTGTTTATATTCCCAATATAAATCTTCCTTTTCTTCTTCATTTTTACATATATCAATTGCAACACTTAACATTATTAAATTAACATAAAAGATATTTAATCTACTTTTGTTATTTATTTCTAAATTAATATATTTTAAAATTTCATTAATTAAAATATTTTTATTTTCTTTTTCTTCTCCATAAAATCTAAATAAATCTTTTGATATATTAATAAAATTATTTTTATTAGCTTCAATATGAGCCTTTTTACATAAAAATTCAAGTCCCCATAAATTTTTTTTATAATAATCATTTATAAATATAAATAATATATAATCTTCCCAAATATTTTCTAATTTATTTTTTTGATTATTTTCATAAATATTATTATCAATAATAATATTATTATTATAATTATTTTCTTTAATATTATTCTTTTGATTTTGAATTATATCTTTTTCAGTATAATTTATTCCTTTATAAATAAAATCAGGAATTAAATTTAGATCTTCAACTATAATCAAACTTTTATTTAAATTATAACTCATTGAAATACCCCTGTTTTCTTTGTTTTGTAAATTAGTATTATTTTTATTGTCTATATTTGGATTATCTTCATCTTCTTCTTCTTCCTCACCGGCATCATAAGATGAAACATTATTACTATTATCAATAGCTTCCCAATTGGCTAAAGAAGTTCCTGGACTTTTCATATTATCGAAAAAATCTTTTTCAGTTATTTTATTTATTTCTTTAAAATGATATCCATCGTCTATAAAAATATTTTCAGAATTTTTGAATAAAAACATATATTCAAAAATTATTTTTGCTTTAGCATAAATATATTCATGAAAACAACTAAATATTTTTATTAATAGTATTCTTGTTATTCTTATTATTTCTTTTAATTTATTACCTTTACTCCTTTTTTTATGATAATATGAATAATCTAATATATATTGTAATCTCCTTGATATATCTTCATTTTCTTTAAAAAGGGACAAAAATTCATATAAAATATTAATTGAAATATTCTGGATTGAATTTATTATATCTTTTTCATCTGCATATAATTTGCAATTTTCAATATTATGAAAATAAAATATAGTATCAATAAGCCAAGGGAAAAATATTTTATCCTTATTCAAAATTGAAATATTTAATATTGATTTGTCATTTAAACAAGAATATAATAATTTTAAAAATTCATTGACATAAAAAATTGGTACCTTTGAAACAAAATCCATCAAAAACTTAAAATTAAATATACTAATATTAAAATATTTAATGTCTTTATTTTCTTTTTCATGGATTTCATATTTAAATGAAGAACTTAACAAAGTCCAAAATGATTTTATATCTTTGGCATATTCTTCCTTATTAAGAATTTCTAATAAATGAATATACCTTTTTTTTGCATTTAATAATCCTTGGTTTATAGTACTAGTTTTTTTTAATTCATCAATAGATATTAAATTCTTTGTTTTTTCGAAAAAATTATAATTTTTTTCAGAGTCATATTCTATAATTAAAATATCAGGAAGAATATTAAATCCATAAAAGCATAAAATTTGGAATAATTCTATTTCAATATTTTTTAAATATTCTTTAAATCTATTCAGATATTTTCTTATCAAAATATTGAATAATCTAAATATTTCTATTCTAACATCTAATAAAGATATTTTTAAAGCATATTCACTTAATTCAAGATATTTATTATTTAATAAATATTTAAAAGTATTTTCTTTAATTGTATCTGGAATTTCATTGTTACTGAAATGTGATATATATAAATTTATTATTTTTTTTTGTAAACAAGGAGATAAATCTAAAGCTAATAATTTAAATATATCATTAATTTTATTATTTTCACAATCTTTATCAATATATATTTGTATAATTTCAAATAATTTCTCAACTTTAACATTCATTTCAGGCTCCATTATATTATCCCTATTTTTATCTATATTTCCATTATTAAACAAACAAGCATGTTTATAACAGCAATATTTTTCATATCTTTTTTCATCATAATACCTTAAAAACAAGTATATTTTTGTACTATTTAAAGTTACTTTAATCTTCATTAAATCTTTTTTTAACACTTCATAAACTTCTTTCCATATTTCAACTTGGTTTTCTGGACTAAATTTAGTGATTATTCTCTCGTTAAGTATTATCAAATTAATATAACTATTCATATTTATTATTGATCTATTATCATTATTCTCTATAGGTAAATATATTAATTTGATTATACTTTTTAGCACATTAGCTGTATAAAATTTTGAAGGTATATTTTCCATAAATAGACTAAGACTAGATATAAAATTTGTTTCTTTTTCATTTAAAATATTTTTTTTACGGTCTACCAATATTTTTGGTACGATTATCAAAAATTCTTGTAAAGTTTTTTCCGTCAAAATATTCTTATCTATTAATTTATATGGATTATTATCTTTTAAAGAAGATAACAACAATTCTATTATAGGCAATAAATTATTAATCCCTCCTAAATCTTTTATGTTTTTCTTTTTATTTACATATATATTAACTCCATCATCAGTATTTAATTTTCCAATAAAATAACCAAAAACATCATCTATAATATTTTTATCTTTTTCATATGTTAAAGGACAAAAACAACTTATTAACTTATTATTATTATTAATACTATTATTATCCACTTTTTTATTAATTTCTTTATTCAAAGAATTTAATAATTCAAATATCATTTTATTATTATAAAATTCTTTTATTGAAGAAAAACGATTTATTAAATTATCATCAATGGTAAAAGAAAAAAAAAGAATTAAAGAAACTTTACCTAATAGATTTTCAAATAAATCTATATTATTTATATTTTCTTCAGAATTTATATTTTCTGTTAATTGTAAAGTTTCATTTATTAAAATATTATTTATATATATTTTTGTAGAAAATTTCTTTCCTTTAATAGGCATTATTGTAAATATTATATTATTCCATTCATTATAATGAAATAAATTACTTATATCTATTTTATTTGAAGATAAATTATTAGAATAAATTAATATATTAGAAATATTAATTAATTGAAAATATATGATTTGTCCACCAATATTTATTTTCACTAAATTAATATATGTTTTCTCAGGTAACAATTTAAAATACTCTTCAATTAATATTCTATCTAAATGAATCCAGAAGGCGAAAGTGCATCCCTTTACCAAGTTAGGAAAATTTGTGTTTGGTATAATAGAATTATTATTTATAATTACTGATAGACCACTATTTAGGCCATTGAAATATATATAATTTTTTGTCTTTTTTTTTAGTTTTATATCTTGATTATTATTTATAGATGATACATCTTTATCTGTATATAAAAGATTTAATAAATTTAAATATCGTAGAAGAAGTTTATCAGTTAATATAATTTTGGCTTTATTTGTATAATATTCGCTTAGTTTTTGATAAATATATTCTAATGAATTTTTAGATAATGAATAATTCTTATTTATAAGTTCAATTAATTCTTCTATTACAGATTTATTCTCATTATTTATGCTTTCGTTTAAATATAATGTTATTAAGCATTCATAAAATGACATATTATGAGAAAAAATTGAATCTCTCATAAATAAAGGAATTAAATTATTATTTAGACTAAAAAATTCTTTAATTATAAATAATAAATTTATATTTTGGTTAATATGCTCTTCTTTACTTGTATTATATGTAAGTAAAAAGGGAATTATTTTTATTATATTTTTGGATGTTTTTATTATAGGTAAAAATTCATTTGCATTATTAGGTAATTCATAAAAGATTTCTTTTAATAAAGATGATAATTCCTTATTTATATAAGACATTAAATAATAAATTTTTTATTATTAAATTATATATCTAAATATTATATATTAATAAATATATATTTTTTTTATTTAAATAAAAAATATTTATTATAAAATTAAAATAATTATTTTTTATATGGGGATTGGGGATTGGGGATTGGGGATTGGGGATTGGGGATTGGG
>JAJJLS010000149.1:0-10040 GCA_023783355.1 Polyplastron multivesiculatum
CCCCAATCCCCAATCCCCAATCCCCATTACCAATCCCAATAAAAAAATAAATTATGAATTAAATATTTTTTAAATAACATAAATTTTTTTAATAACATAAATTTTTTTCATAACATTAATTTTTTTTATTAAAAATTATTTCAAATTTATGTTAATTTTATTTTTAGATCCTTCAGTACCTATTGGATATACTAAAGCTTTTGAAGTTGTATTTGCTCTTTGAGATAAAACACAGACAATTATACTAATACCTATAGCTGCTAATGAAGCAAAAATTGAAATTAATATTATTCCTGAAGTTGATAATTTATTTTTTTTTTTGTTCTAGTAAATAAAATATTAGTATAATTATATTCTTTTTCATCCTCGTCTTCATTTTCATTTTTCGCTTTTATAGTTATTTAGGTGATTGTGATAAAACTGATTCAATGAAAGAAATAATACAAATAATTGATGGAATGTTAATTATGACATCTTTAGAAGATTATTTTTCAAATAATAAAAAAGATTTAGAATTTTTTATGGATGAATTTAGTAAAGAAGTAATATCTAATATCTTATTACAACCAGTTATATATGGTGAAAATGGTGATGATATAGCTTTGGATTTACTTTATCATTTTGTAAAATTATTTATGAAATTTCATAACAATAAAGAATATGCTCATTTATTTGAAAAAATAAGAAAAATATTTGCTAATGAAAGTTCGGATAGTTTTTTTAATAGAGGGAGATATTATAAAAAAGAATTAAATCCAAAAAAAGAATATACATATGAGCAATTTAATGAAGAATTTTGTCAATATTTTAAAAAAGCTCAAAAATCATTAGATCCATTCAAAATAGGAGATAAAGTTGATGTTTTAATAAATTATAAAAATAGTAGAATGCCTTTGGAAAAGGACGCATGGATAAGAGGAATAATAATTGATATAATAGATAATGAGTATAAAATAGAATATCCAAATAAAAATGGATGCAATAATTATACACTTTATCCTATAGATAGTCCAAATGTTTTAAAAGAGGGAACGAAAACAGAAGATTGGGACTGGAGATTATCTTTAAAAAAAAATGATGTTATAGATTGCTATAAATGGAATAAATGGTACCCATCTACTATATGTGATGTTCAAGAATTAAAAATGGAAAATAATTTAATATATAAAGAATATAGAGTTGGGTTTAGATTATATCCTGATCATTTTTTAGGAAAAAATGATTATGATACATTTATTCAATATACTGTTTTTTGGGATAATTATAATAATGAAAATATAGACAAAGATGGAAATTCATTTTATGGTGATGAAGAAAGGATGGATGATAATATTAGTTTTTATTCAAAAAGAATTCAAAAATTTCAAAAATTTAGTTCCATTCAAAGAGAAAGTATAAATAATCAAATGAATAATTTATTAAATAGTTATAATAATAGTTTAAATATAAGTAATAATAATGGTTTATATTCTTATGTTCAAAATTCTGATAGCGATGAAAGACTTAAGATAATGACAGAATATTTAGAAAATGAAAAAAGTAGTAAAAATATTGATGATTTATATTTCTATGAAAAAGATGGACATAAAAATTATGTTTTAGGAAAAGATAATGAAATATTTTCATATTATTTTGCAAAATTATTAAAAATAATGGCTGATAATGGTAATTTTGATGAAATGATAAAAATATTAAAAGAGAAGCCAACTGTAGAAGAAATATATAATATATTTTATATATTAATGAATTGTATTCCATTTATTCATATAGATTTTTATAAGGAAAATTATAATGTTTTTAAAAATGCTTTTTTTTATATGATGGATAATTTATCTTCAAAAGAAATGCGTTCTCTTCAAAAAGAAGTCAAGGAATTAGCTAATAATTTCTTTATGAAAATAAATTATGAATTATCCCCAAATAAAACAATGTCAAAGGAATGCTTGGATGATATTTATTTAACATTAAGTTTCAAAATGATAAAATCTTCTATTTTTGATAAAAAAATCCAAGGTTTAAAAACTATAGGAGAATATATTAAAACATCCCGTGAAAAAGATGAAAAAAAAAAATTGATAGATTTAATTAAAAAAAATGAGGTAATAAAAGAAATATTTGGAACAAACTATCATACCCAAATAATTTCTAAATCAATTGACATATTGGAATTAATGTTAGATAATAATGAGATAACTGAAGATGAAATAAAATTAATATGGTCATTAACTGAACAAGGTGATCTTGAAGCTAAAAGAATAATAATTAAACTATTTTCAGATCTAATTACTCATTTAAATGAAAAATATTGCAATTATATATTAGACTGTATTAATAAAGAAAAAGATAAACAATTAGATGATAACGAAATAGAATTAATTTATAATTTATCAATTAAAGGAAAGAATGAAAACTATATGTTAAAAAGTTGTGAATATTATTGTAAAAATGCTTTAGAAATTAATAATTTTAATAACCTTGAAAAAAGCCCTTTTATCCAAAAGGTAGTAAATTTATTTTCAAAAGGAGAAAAATATAGTTCTATAGTAATTGATTCATGTGAAAATAATCTTAAAGCAAATAAAAATGTTTTAGCTGCTTTTTATGTCCTGGAAAAAATAATAGAAAGATATAAACAAAATATAACAATAAACACTGAAAATAATGATACTGGAAATAATAATAATGACTTTATAAATAAATCAATTCATAAATTAATTGATAATGATAAACTACTAAATTTATTCAAAAATAATTTTTTACTATATAAAAAAACTGCTAAAGAAAGAATAAAAGAAAATAAACATCAAAAAAATTTAATAATTGAAGGATATACTCATGAAGATAATATGAAAAATAGAGTTATGTTTTTAATAAAAATTATTCCTATGTTATACCCAAAATTAGATTTTTTTGAATTACTAAAAGAAATATGCATATATGAACCTGTATATGAATCTGATAAATATGTTTTTTATGATTTTATGAAAAAATATATATCAGAAAATAATTCAAGTTCTGAACCAAATACAAAAGAACAGAAAATAGCAATTCAAACGCAATTATTTAATATGTTAACAAATGAAAATAAAACAGAAATGACTTTAACTCAATTTAATTTATATATAGAAATTTTTCTAAACATTAATAGTACAAAAGAATTATTATCATTTAAAAATAATGTATTAGATGATTTTACTATAACAATTAATAACAATGTTAATATAGAAGATATATTTGGAATAGATAAATTATGGGATTTATTATTTGAATTAAATAATGAATATCAGACAAAAAAATTAATCAATATTATATATAATTTATATAAGAACAAAGAAGAAACCCAAAAATTATTAGATAAATGTGTAAATATAATAAAGGACATAGATAATATAACATATATGTAATTAGAAAAATGTATGAACATATTAAAATTTATTATTTTAGAATCTGAAAAAAATGGATTTATTGAGATAAAACCACATATTAGACTTCTTAAAGATTGTATAATTAATGTACCTATTGAAATTAAAAAAAAGAAAAAAGATCATAACGTTGTCTTTACTATAAATGATTATAAAAAAAATAGTAGTGAAAAAGATTTATATTTTGGTAATACAACTTTAGTCGAATTAAAACAAATAATTATTGAAAAAAATAATTTAGATAAAAATAATATTGAAATAAGTCTTTCATCTAGAGAGAATAATTCTACTAAAAGTAGAGATTTAGATTCATCGTTTAATAATAAACCATTATCAAAAATATTAAATATAGATACTACTGATAACAATTATGATAAAAATAAAAGACAAAAATTAGATAATTCAAGTAAAATTATATTCACTGGGGATAAAATTGAAAGACAACCTCTTGTTAAATTAAATCGACTAAATATTAAATTTGAAAAAATGTTAAAAGAGTGGTTTAATTATTTCTCAAATGGTAACGAAATAATGGATAAAGATGATATAATGAGATTTATTTCTTTAATTACCTCAAATGATCATGTAGATGAAAATAATGAAGATTATATCAAGTTTATGAAATATGATAATGGCCAAAAAAATTTTATATTAGAAGAAGAATTTATCAAATATTATTATGATTTGGTATTAAAAGACCAAGATAAAGTATGGGAACATATTAAAATTATGAATTATAGAGAAGATTTCAAAAAAGGTCAGGAACCATCATCATCATCCAATATTAATGAGAAAATTGATAATAAAAAATTACCAAGATATATTTTAGGAAATGATAAGCAGTTCCATGATGCTTTAATACAACTTTTTATGAAATTTGATAAAAAATTACCTATTTATAAATTTCTTTTTTTTTTATGTACTAATGAAAATGAATATGAACAATTATTAAATAATTATAATATATTATTTAATGATGATAATAATAAAAATATAAATTATTTAGACATATTATATAAGTTAATTATTATTGAAAGCTTTATACAAGATTTAGAAGTAAATAAATTAGATTTAAATCAAATATTTAAGAATAAAAATAATAATAATAAAACAATTTTTAATCAAAAAGAAACTACTTTTCAAATTGCATCTAAAAAGTATATGCCTTTTGATGATGTAAATAATTTAAGTAAAAAAAAATCTTTCTTAATGAATTTTATAGAAAATGGTGGATATGAAAAATTAATAAATTATATTGAAAATTTATTAGATTATATCAATAACATTATAGATGATGAGCAAATTGAAATCAAATGCTGTCAAAAAGCTCTTAAATTAATAAATATAATATATAATTCATTTCTAGAAAAAAACCTTCCAAAAGAAAACAATAATAAAATTGATATATTTTTTTTAAATAATAATATTGATATTAATTCTATAATAAAATTAGAAAATGAAAAAGATGATAAGAATAATGATAATAATAAATTAAAAGAAAAAATATTGAATACATCATATGTAAATTTAATCAAAAAAATAATTTCATTTTTAATGAAGTTTCAGTATTGTTTTACTCAAACTTTACCTGAACTTTGTTTCAATTTATTAATTGATTTAGTAACAACTAATGAATTATTATCAAATGAAATAACAAAAAATGATGATATTAAAAAAAGTTTTTCTGCATTAATAAAAAATAACATAAATTCACCATTTAAAGGTGATAAGTTTTTCATACAATCATTGAATAAATATATAAATAATTTATCAAATAATAAAAAGAACTTAAATAAACTGGATATAGAATTTTTACGATTTCTATTTGATATTTCTAACTCATTATTTAAAAATTTATTAAAGAATAATGATAATAGTGTAAATAATATTATTTCATATTCTATTTTTTATGAATTTTTAAGTAATTTGTTGAAAATAATTATGAATAAGAACTATAATATAAATACTGATTTTTGTGATGAATTTATATTTGAATTATATGAATTATTATATAAAGATATAAAAGAAGAAAATAAAGATAAAAAATTATCAGAAGATACATTTTTGGGATTTATGAAAGTATTAATAACTGCTATTAAAAATAACCAATTAATAAAAAGAGAAATTTTAAATAAAAAAATTAATGATGAAACTTTATTTGAAATTATATATGATAAAATAATGCCTCAAAATAATAAAAATAATAATAGCCAAATAGAAGATGATGATTTTGATATTGACAATTTAGTGAATCAAATAACTGATGATAATATAGATTATAAATTTATACAGATAAATAAATGTAATGAAATAAATCAAAATTATAATATTAAAAATAAAAAGAAAAAAGAAGATAATATAAGTCAAGATATATATGATATATTCAATAACTTTGTATTAGCATGTCTTAGTGATTCTACTGAACCAGAATATATAAAAAAATTATTAAAAATAATATCATATAAAAAAAACAAAAGTTATTCCTCAGAAAATTGCAAAAAGCAAAAATTTCAAAAAAGTTATGACCATGTAGGTCTAAAAAATATTGGATGTATATGTTATATGAATTCAATTTTACAACAAATGTATATGGTACCAACATTTCGTTATGCAATTTTATCTGCAGATGATAAAAAACCTCAAAAAACTCAAATGTCAGTTTACAATAATAATTTATTTGATGACAATTTACTTCATCAAATACAAAGAATGTATACATTTTTAACATATAGTGAAAAACAAGCATATAATCCAAAAGATTTTTGTTCTTCTTTTAAAGATTTTGACGGTACACCAATAAATCCTTTATTACAACAAGATAGCCAAGAATTTTTTAATAATTTTTGTGATAAAATTGAAAATTCATTAAAAAATACAAAATTTAAATATATCATTGATAACATATTCACAGGCAAAACATGCTCAAGTGTCATTTGCGAAAAATGTAATACTGTATCAAATAGATTTGAAGATTTTTATAATTTAACTTTGGAAGTAAAAAATATTGGAAGTTTGTATGAATCTTTAGAAAAAATGATAGCTCCTGAAAAAATAGAACAATTTAATTGTGAAGTTTGTAAACAGAAAGTTACTATAAGTAAAAGAACTTCTTTAGCGAAGTTACCAAATGTTTTATTTGTTCACTTAAAACGTTTTTATATGAACTACGAAAATGGGCTAACAGAAAAAATTAATTCTAAATTTGAATTTCCTAATACATTAAATTTAAAAAAATTTTGCATCGAAGAAATAAATAAAAACAAGAATAATAATTCATATGAAACAGATGAAATATATCCTAAAGAAGAAGATTATTATGAATATGAATTAAAAGGAATCAACATTCATTTAGGAGACGCACAAGGTGGACATTATGTTAGCTTTATAGATGTAGAAAGAGATGGTCATAATAATGAATTAGATATAAAATCATCAATAGAAAATAATATAATTAAATCAAAATGGCTTAAATTTAATGATTCTATAGTATCACAATTTGATACAAAAGATATTCCTTCTGAAAGTTTTGGAGGATATGTCGACAATAATTTAAATAATGAAAATATCCAAAGTGCGTATTTATTAATATATGAAAGAAAAAGAAAAACTCCTATTAAAATTATAGTAAATAAAGAAAATGTGAATTCTCTTAATGATCAAGATAAAGATGAAAAAGAAGAGCCTAATAATATTATAACTTTTAGTAAAGAAAAAAGAGCATATATAAATAAATATTATGATATTAGTTATACAAAAAAAGATAATAGAATAAAAAATGAAGAAGAATTATATAAACTTATTTTTTGTGAAGAAGAAACAAATGAATGTTATGTTTATATACCATATTATAATATAGATAAAATAGTTTTAAAAGAAAATTTCATTGAAGTTATGAATAAAAATAAAAAATTCTTCAAAAATAAAAATATGTTATATGAAAATATAAAAATCAAAGATGAATGTAATGATATATTATTTAATATTATTAATTTAAAAGGCTTTAATATATTAAACGAAGAATATACTTTAGATAACAAAAAGCAATTAATCGAATTTTTCAAAGAACAAATATTTGATAATAATATATTTAAAAATAACAGTTTAAAAATAGAAGATGAAGAAAAAATAATTATTAATGATAAAACTAATATTTTATTAAATAATTTAATTTTACCAATTACAAATTCTATAAATAAAGAAGAAAATGAAGAATTAATTGATTCTATTAGAATATACTTATTATGTAATGATAGTTTAAGAAAAATATTTGAAACAAAAAAAATAAGTAGAGTATTTGATAATAAAATTGTAAAAATATTTTTTGATATTATTTTTTCTTTATTAAGTCATTTTAATTTAACTATAAATATAAAACCATATTTCAGAAATATCTATAAATTAAAGGAAGAAATGAATGAAGATAATTTTATTTTCTATTTCAATGAAGAAAATAAAGAAGAAGAAGATAAAATTACATATCCATTATATTATTTATATGAATTAATTTATAGATTATTACAAATGAATACAGATTTTATTGAATTATTAATTTCTCAACAACAAATAACTAATTTAATAGGAAAAATAAATCAAATAAATTCATTAGAAATAAGAAAAATTATTTATAATATACTTTTATATATAATTGATCATTGTTATGATTATACGAGAATAAAAAATGGAAACAACTCTATGAATTATCAAGAGAAACAATATTTAAAAAAATCAATCAAAAATAAATTAAATAAAAAGTTATTAGAAGAAAACATTGAACTTTTAATAAAATTAGTTATAATTTTACAATATAATGACGATGATTATAGCGATGAATTTAATAAAAATAATATTCAAATTTTATTTAATTTTGCAATTAAAAATCAAAAATTGACACAAATGTTAGATTTATTATTCGAAGTTATTAATATAAAAGATCAATATATTTTAAATAGATTATATTATATAATGGGATTCCCAGACATTATCATTTTACAACAAAAGGATAATGATAAAAATGAGGACGTTGATAGTGATAGCAAAAATGATGAAGAAAAAAAGGAAGAAAAAAATAATATATCTGAGAATAAAAATAATAAATTTTGGCCGTTGATAGGATGCGGATTATTAAAAAAATCAAAAAATGGAGAAATTTATAAATATGTAAATAATATTAAAATATATGAGACACATTGCATATTAGCACAATTATTCCCTTGCTCTTCAGATGATTTATATGCTAATTTAGATTTTATTGAAAATGAGCAAAAATTGACTGATGAAGAAAGGAATAAATACATTTATAAATTATTATCAATTTCTTTGTTAAATGAAGGAAACTATTGTTTATTTAAATATATATATTTAACTCAATCTAGATTTCCCGCTAAATATAATAATTTATATGAAGAAATAATTGATATTTTATCAAAAGAGAATAAATATGATTTAACAGAAATTAAACAAAATGCAGACATTTGTATAAAAAGAATTAATTTTGAAACAAATAGATTAAAATCAAATTTATCTAAAATTACAAACAAAAAATTAGATTCAGAAGATGAAATTGATAAAAAAGAAAACAATTCTGAGGAAATAGAATATAATGACAATAATAATAATGAAATCCCTGAATTACCAGAAAAAATGAAGAAGAAATATCAAGAAACTGAAGAAATTAACGAGTTTATAGGATTTACTCCCACTCATATTCAAGATACTATTGTTGCATCGGTATATACAAAGCAAAAAGAAGAGAGTAGTGTCTTATTTTTAAAAATAAAATATTATTCTACTTTTAAAAATATTAAATCAATAAGAAAAAAAGAAAAAGATAAAGATAAAGAAAATAAAACAGGAAAAGATAATAATGATAAAGATGATTTAAATAAAATAGAAGAAAATGAGGATAAAAAAGATAATATATTAAAAAACAATAGTTATAATGATGATGATGGAGAGGATTCAGATATAGAAATATTTAATGATGATTATGATGGTATTTATTCAGATGATATATTTTATGTAAATCAAATAAAGATAACTGAAGATTTATTTTTAAAAAATTCAATTAAAGATTTAAGAAGAAGAAATAAAATAATAATAAAAGATAAATCATTTAAGAATAAAAAAAATGTTAAATTATCTTTAGTAAGATATATTCTATGTAGTAAGTCATCAAATGAAAATATGGTAAAAACAATATTATTCTATAATAAAAATAATATGTCAAAAATAAATAAATTTAATTATTATATTCCAGGATTCTCTATTGGTTATTTAGAACCAAATAATTATACTGATATTATTAAAATTTATAGAAAAAATAAAATGTTAGACTTTATAAATGGCCATTCCTTTTCAATTAATATTAAAATAACAGATAAAGAATTATTCAATAATGAAAATTATTTTAAATGGAATAATGTAATTTAATTACTAATAATTAATTATTCATTTTTAAAAATATATTTTAAATAGAATATATATTATAAAATGTTTTTAATTAATTAATTTAAAAAAATAAATTATTATATTTTATTAAATAATTAAAAAAAGATTTTTTGTGAAAATGGGGATTGGGGATTGGGGATTGGGGATTGGGGATTGGGATTGGGGATTGGG
>JAJJLS010000150.1:0-10025 GCA_023783355.1 Polyplastron multivesiculatum
CCCCAATCCCCAATCCCCAATATCTAGAATTTTATATACATAGTTAATAATTATTATAAAAAAAATTGTTTATTTTCATTGAAATATATAATAATATAATAAAACATTTAAAAAATTTTTTTTGAAAAAAATGTGCTATTATAATGATGATAGTAATTTTAACTTATTTCGTTCTACATCCTACCAGATCCAAAACGAAAATAACACAGGAAATAATTTCAAAAATAGAGATTTATATTATAAAAATTTATCAGATAAAGATGTGCTCCAATTTCAAAATGAAATACAAAAATATGAAAGAAAAGTAAGCCTTCCTGATGGTAAATATAACTATAGAGGAAATAACAATTATCATTTTGATTTTATTGGCCGGTTAAACTTGTCTCCAGAGAAAAAGGAAGCAACAGATAAAAAAAGAAAAATAATTATAGATATAAATAATGTATCTATAATTAAAAGAAAAATTGAAAGTAATTCTCTGTATGTGGGCTTCGAAAATAAATATGGAGAAAATTCTTGTTATATAAATGTTGTTCTTCATTTTTTATATTTTTTTCCTTGTATAAATGAATATTTAATTAAATTATATCAAACTTATAAAGACACTATTAATTTTAGTAATGGTAATATTACTAATATTAATAATATTGATTTTTTTTTATTTTTATTAGGAAAAACTTTGCTTGAATACCAGACCACTTTATCAAACTTAGATAATAAAGGTATAACTATACTTCAGACTACTGAATTAAGAAAATATTTAGATTTAATTTCCAATAATTTTTACAAATTTAATAAAGTTGCTGACCCAGTTGAATTACTGACATTTTTATTAAATATCATAAATAAAAATAATCAAAAAGAAGTTCATAAATATTTTTTTATAAATTTAGTAGAAGAAACAAAATGTAGTGAATCGTGCCAAAAAAGATTTTCAAAAAAATATGATAAAGATAATTTTATTTATCATATTTATGTTGATGAAATAATTCATTATATAAATCAAAATCATCTCCATTTTCATAATTATAATCATAATTTATTTAAATTATCTAAAATAATTTCATTAAATGAGCTTAAAAATTGTGACAAATGTGGAAATCCATTAAAAAAACTATTAAAATGTAAGGGCCCCAACTATCCAACATTCCTATTACTTAATTGTGTTTGGAACAACCAAAAGCCAGAATTAAAAGACGTTATAAAATTTTTGTATTTATTATCATTAGAGGATGATTTAAACAATTTATTTTTATGTTCTTATCATAATAATAATAATCAAAGAATAATTTATAATTTATTAGGAATGATTTTATATAGTTCTGCACTATCTCATTATATTAATGTATTATTTGACATACAAAAAAATGTTTTTGTATTATTTGATGATGATAAAATAAAAGAATTAAAATCTATTCATGATGTTTATAAAGAGATTACAGCTGAACAAATAAAAAAAAATTCAAAAGCCTTTTTTTATCCTGTTTTATTAATTTATTATAAAGAAATAATATATGATGATTGCAATACTATGAAAATTAATGAATATACTATTCAAAAATATAATAATCTTGTTGAAGAATGCAAAAAGGCTAAAAAACAAAGTGAAGTGGTGTTGAATGATGAACAAAAAAGAGAAAATTATTTGAAATATGTTGAAGCTCAGAAAAAATTTGAAAGAGAAAATATTTGTAATTATTTTAATGATAATAATAACCTTGGGAGTTCATCCCTATATAAAGTTACTGAAGAAAATGATGATGGAAAAGATAGTGGATCTATATCAAGTAATTCGTTTAAAATGATAATTGAAGAAGAATCCAAAGAAGAATCTAAAGATAAATATAAAAATAATAATAATAATAAATTTAACAATAATAATAGAAATAGTTTTAATATTATTAATAATGAAAATAATAATACTTTAATATTTTTATTTCTAGCAAAGCTATAATATAATTGAATTAATAATTCTAAAATAAAAATTAATTAAAAAATAATGGCTGATGAATCAAATAAAGAAAATAATTGTTCTGTAATAGATTTTAGTGGAAGGTATATTATACTTATTATATTATAATTTAATTCTTTAAAAAATAGAAACATAAATGAAACATCTGAAGATTTAATGAATTTATTTTTGAATTGTCCAGAAATTATTGAGTTAGATTTAAGTAATAATATGTTGACTAAATTACCTTTAGAAATATCTTTTTTAACATGTCTAACAAAATTAGATATAAGAAATAATGCTTTTTCAAGTGTAAAAAAAATATATAATTAATACTTATTAATTTAATTATATTTTTAGTTTGAAGATACTGTAAAAGTTCTTACAACCATAAAATCATTAACTGAATTAGATATTGATTTAATTGATTCAAATGAAGCAATGTTAGTATTAAACAATTTACCTAATGTACAAATATTAAATGGCAAAAGTACAAAAGATGAAGACGATGATGATGATGAGGAAGATGAAGATAGATCATCTCATGATAATAATGAACATAATGAAATTAAAAATAATAGAAATAATCATTTATATCCACAAATGGAAGAAATTGAAGAAGATAAAAATATGGAAAATAATAATAGTAACTATGTAAGTGGGGAGAATAATAATAATAACAATAATTCATATGAAAATATTAATAAAGATAATATAAATAGAAACTTTAGTAATAGTAAAATAGAAAACATAAACGAGAAACTTAATATACCAAGATTAAACATTCAACAAGATAATGAAATTAACAAAGAAGATGAAACAGAAGGAATTGGGGATGGAGAAGGACAAGGACAGGGGAAAAATATGGCTCTTTTATATAATAAAATTATATCTGATAATTCAAATAAAAACATATTAATAAATAATAATAATAATAATTATAATAATATGACAAATTTAGAACAAAATAATAAAAGAGAATCATTTTATGATTTACAAAATAAGGAACATAACTATAATAATAATAAAAAAGGAGATTTTTTAATTGATTTAACAAATGAAGAATTAAATTTATTAAAAGAAGATAAAAATGACATAGATTCTGATTTTGTATCTATTTTGAAAGAATTTTGTGAAACTTTTAATATTCAAGAAAATGATGAAGAAAATAAACTTGAAAACGTTTATATAAATAAAATAAAAGAGATTGATAATAAAAAAGGAAACATACCAAATTATTATTATTTACACTTATTACAAAATAAAAAAATGAAAATTATAAAACAATTATTTGATCAATTACTTCCTTATATATTAAATAAATTACCAGAAATTAATATAAATAATATTTTGATTAAATTATATAATGAATTATTTAATACAATAAAAGTTTCAAAACATTTAATGTCAAAGATGCATATACATATAGAATTATATAATAATGAAAATGAAAAAAATAATAATGATAATATTAAATCTAATAATAATGATAATATTAAGAATAATATGAATGAAATAATTAAAGAAAAAAATGATAAAATATCATTATTACAATCACAAAGAGAAGAATTACTAAAAAATTTAAAAGAAGATAGAAGTACATATGAAAAGAAAATTGCTTCTTTGGAAAAAGAAAATAAAATAATGACTAATAAATTATTAGATAAAGTAACTAATATAACAACTTCACCTATAAATGATCAAAAGGCCACAATAAGTCCTACATCCAAAGGTCTTAAATTAAATAGTTATGGACAAAAACAAAATATTAATTTTAGAAATCATAGCCAAACCCCTGTCAAATCACGGGAAAATACAAAATTTGAAAATTATAATAAAAACAAAAGAAATATTAATTATAATTTAAATAATAATAAAACAAGATCTCCAGTTAAATCAACAGATAATACTATATCTTTCGAAAATTATAATTTAAATACATATAATAATAACATTACTACTATAAATACAAATAAACATCAATTAATCACATTGAAAACTTTAAAAGATTTTATTAATGAATTATATACATCAAAAACTAATTATGACAGTAAATGCATAGAATTTAAATTACCAAAAGAAACATTGGAAGAACATATGTATACATTCTTAAATAAAAAATATGGATTAAAAAATTTAATTATTGAGTGGGCACGTAATGTTATCAACGGAATCAAATATTACTCAAAAAAAGATAGCTTTGTTTTATTATTTGGAAAAATAATGAGAAATGAGCAGGAGGAAGAAGCAAGATTTATTATACAAAAAGTGGCAGAAAGTATTGAGGAATTATTATTATATTATATAAAAAGGCAAAATCCTTTAAAATCAGTAAATGAAATAAAAAAAATATTTGAAAGAAAAAAAAAATCAGAATTATTAGAAGAAGAATGGAAAGGAATCATTTATTCAATATATGAAAAGAGTGAGGCTGAAGAAATTGAAAAAAAATTAGAAATATACATAAATAAAGAAAATGAGAAAAAAAAATTAGATATGTTTAAAAAATATAAAGACTCCAGAATAAATAAGAATTATAGAAATAATAATTTTATAGGCAATAATAATAGTACAAATGTTAATAATAGTTATTATTTAAATACCATAAATTCATTTAATAATGGATTAAATACATCATCTTCACCTAATAATAATAATATATCATATATGAAAACAATAAATAATCCAACTAATATTAATAACAAATTATCAAGAGTTGAAAAATATAATATGTTATTGTTCCCAGATGAAAAAAATATATTATTTTCTGATTTTATAAAAATTGTTTTAGATAATCATATACGTTTTAGGGACAAGCAATTGAAAAATTTTGTAGATATTTTTAAAAGCGTTGATACTAATAAAGATGGAATAATTAATGAAGAAGAATTTACCGAATTAGTTCAAAGAATGAAAATATTTAAAGAAGATGAAGTAGAAAATAAAATATTCCAATTCTTAGAAAAAATAGACCCTTTTGATAATCAAAGAATAACTTTTTCTGAATGTGTTTCCTTTTTCTCTGGTGAAATTATCAAAGATAATGATATCAATGGAAACGAGAAAGAAATATCTATATTAGAAAAAGTATGCTTTAATGATGATAAAAATCGAAATGGAAATATACATCCAAATAATAATGAATATAATGAAAATGAACAAACAGAAAATAATATGCAAATGACTAATAATAATAATATTAACAAATCTGAAAATAATAATAATGAGGACATAGATAGATAAATACTCTATAATATTATAAAAAAACAAATAATGATTCATTTAATAATGGTAAAAAAATATCTATTTATTTTGTAAAGATAATTTAAATGCAATATAATTAAATATTTTTTTTATTTACTTAAAATATTAAAAATTCTTCAAACGATTTTCTTTTCATATAAATAATTTATTATTGAGCATTATATATCCACTACTCTGATTTAATAAAAATTTAGAATTTGGACAATGATTACTATTTAATTTTAAATTTGATATAAATATATATTATAAATATTTTAATATAATAATTTCTTCTTAAAAAATGAATAAAAAAAAAACCTCAACAAACCTCCAATCTATAAATAAAAATTCAACTTTAAAAAAAAGAAATTATGATACAAATAATCCTTCTACTGATAATTCCATAGATGATTCAAGTAAAATTTCTGAAAAATCTCAAACAAAAAGATCTTCAAAAACAAATACTAATAATTATTCTTCATTAAATATTAATGCTCCACCATATAAATCTTACAGAAAGCATATTGATAGAAAAAAAAATACAAACGGTTTATTTAAACATATAAGAGGTAATGAAAAAATAAATACATCTTATACAAATAAAAATAGTCAAAATAATCAAAATAATAGTAATAATAATTGTAATAATAATAACAGTAATAATAAAAGGAATGAAACACCGAAGAAACCTACAAAAAAAATATTATGGACACAAAATATTACTTCGACCAGTGCTATACTTAAAGGTTTAATGGATAAATATAATATAAATTTAATTCAATTAAAAAAATATGCTTTTGATAAAATAAGTTCTTTAAGTAAAGATATAATTTTTCAAAATTTATTAACTATAAAAAAACAAATAAATAATTTATTAGATATTATCAATCAACAAAACAAATTACAAAGAAAAAATATACAGAATGATAAGCATCCATTTGATTATAATAAATTAATGTTAAATTTTATAGAAGATATGACAAGGAAAGTAGAAATAAATACAAATAAATTGAACGAGGATGAAAAAGAAATTGATAAGAATCTTTTTAAAAATAAAGAAAAGTTAAAATCATATAAATCTAATCCTTCTTTATTAGATTTAAAAGTTGTAGAAATAATGACAAAAGAAAATGGTGTAAGTTTTGAATATCCTATATATAAAAAACGTTCATTATCTTTAAAAGTTGAAGAAAGGTTAAGAGGATCACGTAAATCATCAGAAGAAATTTCTCGCCATATACAGGAGAAGATGGATACTGCAGAAAAAAATAGAGAAATAATTTGGAAAAATCAATTAAAAAATTCAAATAAAATAAATGAAAAAATAAATATAATAAAAGATAAACAAAAAGAAGAACAAAAAAGGAAATTAAATGAAATATATAATAAATTAGCTAAAATGGGAGAACAACAAAAAAAAATTTTAAATAATAAAATTCAGGTTGTAAAAAATGAGCATGAAAAAGTAGCTGAAATAAATTATATTTACAAATTAAAAAAAGAAAATAAAGATTTTAATATAATGAAAAAATTTAATCAATCAATTATAAGAAGAAATCAATATTTACAAGAAAGAGTTAACAAAACAAGGAGACATTATGGGGGTAATATTACAAGTACAGAGGATTTAACAGAGGATTTAAGAGAAATAAATATTACGGGCACAGAGTCTAATGCCCTGGATGCATCTGAAAAAAAGAAATTTTTTAGGATGAAAGTTGAATTTTTAAAAAAAATTTTTAATGAGAATTTTATATGGGAATTATTTGAGGCTGATTATTTTGATATAGATGAATTAGTAAATATATCATCTTTAACTAAATTTGAATTAATAAAAACTAAATTAAGAAAAGAAAAAGAAACTATTGATAAATTATGTGCCATGAATAAAAATAAAAAAAGTTCTAGAACTACCACTACAGGAATAATTAATAATTATAATAATTATTCAGGGACACTAAATACTATAATAACTGGAAATAAAAGTTCTGGTTATGGTGATAACGCAGATGATGAAATGACATGTTATAATTATTATAATAACAATGATGAATATGAAGATAAAAAAAGCAGGAGTTTTATTGTATTTAATGAAAATGATTTTTCTGATATTGATTATTTGTTTGTAAAATCAAAGAAAAAAAAGAAGAAAAATAAGAAAAAAAAATTAAAAAATAATAATTCAAATAATAAATCATCAGAAGCGAATAAAAAAACAGAAAACAACGAAGATAATAATGAAGAAAATGAAGAAATAAGAAAAAGACTTTTAAGGGCATTAAGAAGTAATTCAATGAAAGAAATAAGAAATATTTATACTAAAGAAAAAAATAATGAAAATAAAATAACAAAATATTTAGTAAAAACTGAATCAAGTGGAAAATATATTCAAAGCCAATTAATAGTAGTACCAGAGGACCTAAGTCTAAATAATAATATAAATAATTCAATTAATGATAATATTAATATTTCAAAAGAAAATAATTTAACAAATAATAATATATCTAATATAAATGATATCAAAGATAGTAATAATAGTCAATACATATCCCAAAGCTCAGGAGAAAAAGAAATTTCTATTAATACTTCTAAATCTAATAATATAAAAAACTTAGATGAAGAAAAAAAAGAAAAAGAAAAAATTTTCCATGATATCATTCAACATTCAAACTTAGGTAATTCATCTAAAAATAATAACTCAAATGGTAAAAATTCTAATGAAATATCTAATACTATAACTATAAAAAATGATAATTTAGCTAATATATTAGAGAAGAATCAAATCTCTATAAGATGGTGCAAAATTTGTAATATGATATTACCTTTAGACCAGGAACCAAATATACATATTAAATCATCAGAACATCAAAAATTATTAAAAGAATATGGATTATCAATACAAGAAGAATCAAATACGATTATGTTATTTAAAAGTATTCCTGGAAATATAAATGAAGAGTTAAAATCCGAAAGAATGAATGCTATTAAATTAAGAGAAAAGAAATTAAAACAAAAGATGGCATTAAAAGCTGTAAAACATGAAAATTATAGAACTTATAAACAAGATTTTCCGTCCCCAAATAAACAACGAATACAAAAATTATCTTTTGAAATAGAAAAGCAATTATTTCCTAATATAAAAGATTATGATTCATTAGAAAGTATGTTAAAAGAATTGATAAAAATATTAGATCAAAAAAAGCAAAATGATTTAAATATATTAAGACAAACAAGAGTCATATATTCTCTTGTAGAGGTATTAAAAAAGCCCGCATCATGCCATAAGAGTGAAATGAAATCATTGGGCAAAGTTTTAGTGTTGATTTTAAAAATACTTAACTCTTTTAGTAGTTTACTTGAGAATAAAAATTATATGATAGTAACAAATAGAATATCTATAATAGCAGATTTATTGTTATGGGTATTAAATAAACCTACAAAAATACCATTAGGAATATCTTTTCTTCCTGATCTAATTCAAATTATTACTGTTCATATAAAGCATAGAATTGCTTTTGAATGTTTATTAATGAAAGAAGATTTATTAGAGTATTTATTATTATCAAATATTGTTGGAAAATTTAAAGCCAAATATATATCATTAACAGGTCCTGCTGAAATTACAACAGGGTTTGGAAGTTTTCCCCTAGTTTTATTAAAGTCTTTAGGTATGTTTGAAACTTTAACTTATCAAATAAATATTAATTATTTAACAAAACCAGTATATATAAAACAGACAAAAATATCTCAAAATATTTTATATGTTTTTGAATATAGTGAATTATTTGGGTTAATTCAATTATTAAGTATTTTATTATTATCAAATGGACCTTTGAGACCAAATGAAAAAGTTAAAGTTAAGCAACAACAACAAATAGTTATTTCTGCAAGCTTATTATCTATTAAAATAATAAATAATATTTGTAGAATCGATTTAAATTTAGTGCAGAATTTAATGGCTCAAACAATAAATCAAGAACAAATACAACATGTTATATTATATATAATTTGTTATTCATTAGAATATTTAGATACATTAGATGAAATTAAAGAATTATTACATGAAGTTTTATTATTGACAAGTTATTTATCTTTACAAAATGAAAGATTCCAAAATTTAGTAAGTAAAGGTGAAATGACTATTATACAACAAATATGTCAATTACCTTTTAGTTATTTTTCTGAAAAATTATTAAAAGATATATTATTTCCTACTTTAATTACAATCACATATAATCATGAAAGAAATACTAAAATTTTATCAAATGAAATAAATTTAGAATTAATTGTACTTTATTTAAAAGAAAAAATTCAATTAGAGCCAATTGCTGAAGAAGAAGTATCCGAATGGAGTTCAAGTATTACTAATGAAAATAATGTTAATAATAATTTGATAAAAATCAATAGAGAAAGTTTTCTAAGTGGTAATAATGATAAAACAGAATTAATAAATCCCAGAAAAGAGGCTTCTACTACTTCCAGTGCCAAAAGCTGTCATGACATGATTACTGGAAATAGTGACTTTGTTACCCTTTCACATAGATTCCCTATTGAACTTTGGAATAAAGCACAAGAATATTATTCTACTTTTGGCAAAAAAAAATCTTCTTAATTATATAAATAATGAAAATAGGAATTTTATTAAGAATTAATAATTACTATTTATTATATGATATGAATTTTTTATTATTATAATTATTATTATAAGATTAATAAAAATTTAATAAATATTAAATTTATATAAATATAAAATATAAACTATTTATTATTTTTTTAATATTAATGACAAATATAATTATAAAATAAAATGGGGATTGGGGATTGGGGATTG
>JAJJLS010022699.1:0-22855 GCA_023783355.1 Polyplastron multivesiculatum
AAATAAATAATAAATAATATAAAATAAATAAAAATAATATTTAATATTTTATATTTATTTAATCAATTATAAAATTTAAACAATTTATAACAATAAAAAAAATTAGTTTAATTAAAAATAGATTCTAAACTATTTTTGTTATTTTTCTGTATAAAATTAATAACTAATTTTAATTAAACAATGAAATCTGAACAAGCAGAAAAAAAATCCAAATATCTTTATGAGGATGATTCTTTGAAAAAAGAAGAAATAGATATAAGCCAAGTTTTACTTGATATTCAAAATCATATAAAAGATGATGAACCTTTTGAATATGATAAATCAATTTTGGACAAGAAAAATTTCATTGTTACCCCTAATTCTATAGAAAGAATAAGAAAGATATCTTACTATATTTCTAGAGGAGTACCAGTTCTATTAGAGGGGCCATCGGGTACATCTAAAACATTTTCAACAGAATTTTCTTGTCTTGTGGCTAAGACAAAAAGACCTCTCATAAGATTTAATATGTCTTCAGATACAGTTCCTGCTGATCTCTTAGGAAAAATGGTAGGAGATAAGAATTCTTTAGCCGGAATATCATCTCAAGAAGGTCATTTCCTCAAAGCTTTTAAATATGGTCATCCTTTGCTCCTTGACGAAATAAACTTAGCATCTCAAGCTGTTTTACAATGTATAGAAGAAGCCCTTGATTCTGAAGTCATAAGTATAGAAATACCTGGATTTCCTTTGACGATCATAAGAAAGCATCCCGATTTTGCATTAATTGCTACCCAAAACCCAAATAAAGGATTATTCGCAAATAAGAGACAAAATCTAGGAAAAAAATTCATGTCTAAATTTCAGGTTATTACTTTTCCAGAATTCACTGAAGATGAACTCTTTAAAATTGCTATTGGACTTGCTAATAATTTCAAATTCAAAGGTGAAACAAAAATTTTAGAAGATCTCGTTAAATTTCATAAAAAGTGGGCAAGTTCTGAAGAGATCAAAGACGACGTCCAATGCTTTACCGTAAGAGAAATCGCAGCTTCTGTCAAGGCATTTTCAGAAGGAACTAATATTTATGATACCGTCATGACTATTTATGGTGCTAGATATCAAAGAACTTTAAAAGAAAAACTAGAAAAGTTATTAAGAAGTTTTGATTCTTTTGCTGCTGTATTACCAGATGAACTAACTATACCATCAAATTTCCCCAATTGCTTTAAGAACAAGTCTCTTTTAGAAGCTGTTAAGTCTATTAAATTTTCACTTGATAATAACAGACATGTTATAATATCAGGAAATGAAGGGTCTGGGAAGACTCAACTTGCCTTATGGTTCGCAGAATGGTATTCAAAAGAAAGAAATATTAAAAAGAATAATATATTTTACTGCCTTTGCACCGAAGAACTTAAATGTCCTGATCTTATAGGAAGACAAAGTCCAACTAATAGCTCTGATCCAGGAAAAGAATTAATAGAATGGAAAAATGGATTTCTTTCAAATGCTATTGAAAATGGGGGAGTTGTTGTATTAGACGCTTTGGATCAGGCTTCTGCTACTGTTACTGAAAGATTGAATGGATTACTTGATCAAAAGTATGATGATACTGAAAAAGCAAAATTTGATGTACCTGAAAACCCTCAAAAACCTGAAATAATTATTCATAGGAATTTCAGATTAGTTTGCACTACTGATATTCACAAAATAAATCAAATGTCACCTGCCTTTGTCAATCGTTTTGATGTGATCGTACTTGAAGATCAGATGGAATCAATAACTGAAGAAGAGAAGAAAGAATTAATTAAATTTTTATTGATTAATTCATATAAAGAAAATAGAATAAAAAATATCATATCTAAGCAAGAAGAAGTTCAAGAAAAAGAAAATGAACCTGAAATAAATGATGAATTGATGAATATTGACTTCAATGCTGATCAAGATGAGCAAAATATAGAGCAAAATTATCAACAGGCTGAGGCTGATGAATTTCAAGCTCAAGAAAATCAAAATGAAGAGAAGTTTAATATGAATGAGGGTGAAATTAATTTCGGTGAATTTCAAGAAATCGGAGAAGATTATTTAAATTTTGCCAAAGCCGGAGAAACTGAAGATTTTAATTTAAATCAAAGTGAAGGAGGAGGAGAAGGAGAAGGAGAAGTAGAGGAAAATCAGGATATTGGCCAACCAAATGAAGAAGGACAAGAAGAAAATAATTCCCAAGGTGGAGAAAAAGACGAACTTCAAAATTTTGATAACATTGAAGACTTTGAAGAAAACAATAATCAAAGAAATGTTGGGAATGAAGAAATTGACCATGATAAACCTCCAAATGTCGGAGATGAGCCCAAGGAAGAAAATCAAGAAAATAATAATATAAACCAAGAAGAAAATAAGGATGAAATTGAAGAAAAAGAAATAGAGGAAACATATATACCTTCAAAAGAGTTAATAGATTTAGTTTATTCTAAAAGTACTGATTTCAAAACTATTTATAAATTAAACCAATTTTGTAGAACTATAAGAATATTTATTCTTTATTTCAAAGATAAAGAAAATATTACTCAAGATTCTATAGTCAATTTTTGTTATAATATTCTTACAAAAGATTTTGAGAAAGGAAAATTGATTGAAATTGAACCATTAATAGAAAAAATTTTATTGGATTTAAAAGATGAACCTGATAGTGATGATCCTAAATATTTTTATAAAAATTCAAAATTATTAAGTAATTATATTGCAATTCTTCATGCTTGTAAAATAGCAAATATTCATCTATGTGTATATGGACCACCAGGAGCAGGAAAAACATCAGGTACTAGAGCCTTTGGAAGGATCATTTCTAAAGATCCTTCAAAAAGATTTGATTTTGAAATGCATTCTTTTCATGCAGGAACAAAGCCAAGTCACTATTACGGAACAACAACATTAAAAGATGGAAAAATCTTTTACAAAAATGGAACCTTAACAAATTCTTTAATAAATGGTTATATGTTTATAGCAGACGAATTAAATTTATCATCTATATCTAACATGAATGCCCTTGCTCCAGCCCTTGAAATGAATTTAAATATCAATATAAATTTTCCAGGTATTGAAAAACCAATTTTAATTCATCCTAACTTTTTTTTCGTCGTTTGTCAAAATGAAGTGGGTACTATAGGAAGAAATACTTTACCTCCTAATATTATAAAAAGATTCAAAGAAATATTTTATCCTCCTCAACAAGTTGAAGATATCTCACAAATTTGTAAGGAAATTAATAATAGTTTATATCAGCCTGGAGAAGAAAAAATCATCAAAGAAGATCAAGCTGGAAAATTAGGAGAGTATATGATCAAATTAAATTCTAATAATTTTAGCGAAATATCTCAGTGGTCATTAAGAGATATAAATAAATTATTTCAAAGACAAATTCAGCAATATAAAATTCCAGGTGTTTACAATGGTATAACTTTTTGTCATAATTTATTATTCTACACAATGAGTTCAGTTAGTAAAGAAGATATTAAAAATGTGAAGGAAAAGGTTATTAAAATAATTCAAGAAGTATTTGATTTATCAATTGATGAAAGGAATAATATCAGTGAATGTTTCAATTCAAAGGCAGAATTAAAGAATGATAGCCATGGTTTTCTTTGTATATATAAAGGAACTTGCTCAATTTCTTTTGATCTTTTCAAGCAAATTTTTATTACAGCCGATAAACCTAAAATAGAAGAAAATCCTATTATGAAATTAACTTCTTTATTAGAAGATTTATTCCAAATTAGTCTTACAAGTGATAAAGAGCCAATTTTATTAATTGGTCCTTCAGGATATAAAACTTTTTTAGCACAAAAATTTTTATCTAATGCAAAAACTATTACATTAAACCAAGAATCTTCAGTGGAACAATTATTGGGTTCTTCTTCATTTTTTTCTAAATCAGAGGTTAATGATTTCTATTTAAGGCTTATAGTTTTAATTTGTAGAATAAATAATTACAAAGATTTAAATCAAAAATTAAGAGAAGGAACTTTAAAAAAAGAAGAAATAGATGAAATAATAAAAAATAAAAAGACAGATTTACCATTTTCATTTATTTATGCTTTAGAAAGGTGCAGAGATAAAATTTTCAAAAAAAAAATAGAAGATGATGAAGTGAAAGCTTTATCAAATATGATAATTGAATTCAGACCTGGACTCTTTTTAACAGCTATTTTAGGGGGTTCTTGTTTAATTTTGAAAAACCTTTCCAATTTACCGACTATAATTCTCGAAAGATTTAATGAATTATTTTCTGGAAAATGTAATATTACTGTCAACGAAGATATACCAAATACTATAACTCCTGAATCAAATAAGGAATTGTCTGAATTTAATAAAAATTTCAGAGTTTTTGGTACTTGTCCTCCTGGTGCAACTTCTCAACTATCTGAAGCTGTTATTTCGAGATTTAGTTTAATATATGTCGGAGAATATGCTTTAAATGAACAAAAAACAGTTCTTCAAAGTTATTGTGATTTGAACAATTTAAATACAATTACAGACGATAATATTAATAATATTATAGAATTTTCTCAGAATTTGAATAATAGTTTTGCAGGAATTAATATGACTTTATTTCAAATGTTAAATTTATTGCAATTAGCTCATAATATAAACTTGAAATTAAGTAAATCAAGGAAATATTCATTTATGACCAGAGATATGGTTCTATCATTAATAATATATTATTCAGCAAGAGGACTTTTGGACTATAGGGAATCAAAACAATTGAAAAGATTATGTGATATAGTAGGATTAAATACACCACCTGAAGAATTAATAGAAGAATTGGTCACTACTTTATATATAGATGAAGAAGATGGTGTTAAAGGCCTGAGATCAAAAATAACTAAGCTAATAATAAAAACACCTTCTGTTCAGGAAAAAGAAAATGATATTGCTTTTACTAATCAATTTAATGAAATGGTTGAAATTATACATTTTGGACTTGCTAATAATGTTCCAGTCATATTGGAAGGAATGCCTGGTCAAGGAAAACAATTATGTATAAATTATATAGCAGAATTACTCGGATATGAAGTTGTTAATATAATGATTTCCCAATCAACAAAAGTTGAGGACTTACTAGGAAAAAATATCATTACAAAAGATAAAAATAAAAATATTAAAGTTCTTTTGAATGAGACAAAATTATCAAAAGCTCTAAAAAAACAAAATGATATAAATCAAAAAGGAAAAGAATTAATTTTCGTATTTAATAATTTAAATAATGCTAGTCCTGCTGTTCTTGAATTATTGACTTCAATTTTTGATAAGAACCAAGAAAATGTATTATTATCTGATGGTTCTACCATTCCAAAAAATCCAATTAATATTATTGGAATATTAAAACCCCAAAATGGTGCTAACAGAGATAAATTGCCACCTACTTTATTATATTCATCGTTATATCATATAGTTTTAGAACCTAATGAAAACTCAATTAAACAGATAATAGCAAAGAAACTTGAAAAAGAAAAATTTAAAGGAGATAATATAAAATTATACAATAATTATATGAAAGCCAAAGATATCATCGAAAAAAAATATCAAAAAGAAAATTTCCTTAATTTAAATGATATTACAAAGTTTATCAATTTTAGAAAAATTTCATATGGAAAAATTGACGATGCTGATATAATATTTGCAATGGTCTTTGTATATAGATTCACAGAAGAAGAAATAATATCCGATTTAAAAAAAGAATTACATATTCAATCGATTGATATGAAGCCGACTCTTATATATGATATGCCAATTGGAACTTTGACTTATACTATAGGTGAAAAAAATAAAATTCAAATTAAGACATTCTTTGAAAGACCATTAACAAGTGAAGAAATAACTAATTTAAAAAATATTTTTATATCCTTAACTTCAAACCAGAAAAGTTGTATTTTATTTTTAATTCTTTGTGCTTTAACAAAAAGAGCTTGTATAATCCAAGGAGAAACTGCTTCTGGAAAATCTCATGTAATTCGAACTTTTGCTCAATTAGTTGGAAAACCTTTAAATGTTTATCAATTAAATTCCGAAAGTAGTACTTCTTTGTTGACTGGACAATCAACTTTAAATACAAGAATAATAAAAAGTGAATCAGAAGAATTAAATAATATTTTTTCGTCTTTAGAAATTTTTGAGCAAATAAAAGATACTATAAATGAAAAATTCCAAAAAGAAAAATATGAGGAATGGTCCGCAGAATCTTTTAAGGAACTAATTGAGCTCATAAAAGAAATAGAACAAAGGGGAGCAGATGATGAAAAAGAAATTTTAAGAAAAGCAAGAATAGAAATAGGAAAAATAATAATTCCAGCAAATAGATTTAATAATGAATGCGACTCTGCTTTTGTCATTTCACTTAAAAATGGCAGTTGGGATTTGTTTGATGGAATGGAGAGTTCTCCTCCTCAACTTGCTGAAAAAATATCTACTTTGGCAGGAGAGGAACCAGAATTAGATTTATATGAAACAGGGAAAGATAATTATTTTTTCACTAGGAAAAAGGATATTCCTAATTCAACTCCTATTCACGAAGATTTTCTTATGTTCATATGCCACAATATATCTTCTCAGAGTGATAAATCTTTAGATCCAAGCTTGTTAAGTAAGTGTAATTGCTTTTGCATGCCTCCTGTTGATAGTAAAGAAATTGATAGTGCTCAAATGTTATATGGCTCTTTCATTAAAAATGGGCTTGAAAGAAAAATCTGTCAATCAAGTGCTACAAGATTTTCATTTGTTCATAGATTTGTAAAAGATAAAGCAAGAGTGGAAGAAGACTCTTTCTCAGGAGATTTGCAACCAACTGGAAGAACTTTAGGATTCATTGGAAAGGAATTTCATAAATTTTATGAAAATAATAATATTAATGAAGATAATCTTAAATTATATAAGCCAATATGCCATTCTCTTGTATCATTTTATGCCAATTCTTATAATCCTACAATAAAAGAAGAAGAAGGTAAGAAAGCTATCACAGAAAAAGAAAGAAGTGAAAAGGAAGTTACTTTGAAACAAAAATTTGTTAATGAATTAATAGATAAATTTAGAAATTATGTACCTGATTTTACTTTAGATGAGGTTTCACAATCAGAAAAATATTTAGATATTTTATCATTTTTAAAGAATATTCAAGAATTTGCTGTTTTTGGTGAACCAAAAAGTAAATTTGATTTTGATTTTAAAAAATTCATAAGTTCTAGTATAGATAAAATTGAACTAGGTGAAGTTGATTTAATTATTAAACATTTAAATGACACTGTTACATTATTAACGAAAATGGAAATTCCTGAAAAAGATAGAATAAAAAAAACAAATGAAAAAGATTTATATTATCAGATAAATATATTTAATAAGTTATTAAAAGATATTCAAAAAGTAAAAAGTTTAGTATCTGATCAATATATAGGAAGGAAATTAAGTGATAAAGAATTATTACAAATAGAGGAATTGAAGGTACCTTTATCAAGATTACATTTATTTGAAGGATTCATCAAAAATAATGAAATTTTTTCTGGGAATATTAAATCATGCTTATTTGAAAATAATATAACAATATTAACAAGTTGTATTGCTGAATTTTATATAAGTAAAAATATGCTTTCTTTTAAAAAATTGTTACAAATATTGAAATTAAATCCATATTTATTTAAAGTAATGGATTTAGTCTTTCCTTATAAGCATTTTGCAAATTCAATTCTTAATAATGTTACCTTTTTAATAGATTTATTCACTAAATTATATTTAGCTGGAATTAATTTTAAAGTCACAGTAGATAATGCTGAATTTTTATTCCTTTCTTCCAAAAAAGCAATGAGAATGAACTGCTATTTTTATATAAGTCCTAAATTTTTAATAGATATTAATTCAAGATATGAAAGAATATTAGCAAAAGATGGAAAACCTATTATATTATTTAAAGTAATTCCTAAATTAATTAAAGATCCAAATAAAGATTATATTTTATATAATGATTTTATGTATTCATCTATATTAAATATTATTCAGAAAAAGAAGGAAGATATAATTGATGAAAAAGAAGCTAAAAAATTACTTGCAGATTTCCTCAAAAATAAAACAACTCCTGCATTAAATAAAAACCAAGAATCTTTTTATATTTCAAGATTTATCAATATACATGATAAAACTTCTTTATTCGGTAAATGTTGGGGATGTGTTTTCAATTTTAATGATAATTTTTTAAAATATATTAAAGTTTTTTGTAATATAATTGAAAAACATTTAATTAATCTTGCTGATATTTTGAATAAATTATTAGAACCAAAATATATTGAACCTATTCTAAATTTATGTGAATCAATGAAAGAATTTAGTAAGCCTAATAGTATTTTATGGCAAATAAGCACAAAACAATTTAAGCCAGAACCTTCAAAAGCTAATATATATAATGAATCAATCAAAAAAGAAAAAACTATGGTAGATTCTGTTTTCAACCAGGAAATACAATTTAATGAAAATATAAAAGCAGATTTTAAGAGCTGCTTTGGAGAAGCACAAAAAGAAATAGATAAATTAATCTTAATTGATGTAAAAGATGAAAAAGAAAGAAAAATAAAAGAAAAATTGCAAGAAAATAAAAATAAATTGAATAGCATAAGACCAAAAGATAATAAAATTTTGATAGTAAAAAATCAATTATCAGCTTATATAAGCCAATATACTGAAAATACCAATTTATTAACTGAAGAAGTATTAAATGATATAACAGAAAAAATAAATCATTTTATTGAATTATCAAAACAAAAAGAAAAAACTAAAGAAGAAAATCTTATAGATTGGCCTGATTGCCTTGTAAAACAACCTGCTCCCAATGAGTCGGATAATGTTATTAGATTTGAAACTTTGCTCTGGTATTCTAAAATTATGAAAGAAATTAAAATGATTGACTCAGATATTAAAAACAATCTACTTAAAAGTGTTATGATATTAAATGAAAATAACGAAATTTTACCGATTATAAATCTTCTAATGAATATGAATGATGGAAAAATTTCTAATATTGATAAAAAAAATCAACAAATTATATTTGGGACTTTAAACGCAATTTTTATTTATAAATTATACAAACAAGAAAAGACTGGATTTTTATGGGATTTAGGAGATTATATAAATAATTTTAAAGGAAGAGAAGAAATTAATGATGATTATTTTATCTCTAAAGTAGATGATAATATGAAAACTCTTGAAGATAAATTTTTGTTTTATGTTCCTAAATTTAAAAAATCAGATATATTATTTTTATTTATAAATGTAGTAAAAAATGATTATCAAGGAAACAGAGAATATAAATTAGGACCTTTACTTGAAGAATTTGGCTGCAAACAAGTCATAGCAGGATTAAATCCAATGGTAGATAAATTTTTAGCAAGTGATAATAATAAAACTATTATAGAAATAATTGATGATATTACTAGGGTAATTTATTTGAATTATTTAAATGTAGAAGGAAAAGAAGAAGATCTAAAAACTCATGAGTCAATAATAGAATCTTTAAAAAATATTAAAGTCATTTGTAAAAAAAAAATTGATGAATTAAAGCAAATGCAAAGAGATAAATCAAATGAAATATTTACTCAGGAAAACAAGATCAAAGCCTCAGAAATAATTTTAACAATTATTGATTTATCAAAATTAATGAATGACAAATTTCCAACATATAATTTAGAATTTGATGATCTTGACTTTTTTAATGACAAATTAGAAGAAGAATTCATTAATAATTATCCAACTTTGTTTTATTTCTTCAATAAAAATATGCTGACATACCAACAAATAAAGGATAATTTTAGTGTAGCTTATAAAAGTAAAAAATTGTATGATGACAAAAATGAATTTTATCACACTTTTTATTTTTGGATATTTGGTTTAAGAATTTTAAGCTCAATAAATTGTATTAACTTAGATCAATATAATGATGCATTTAATGAATACACTTCAAAAGCAGTTAAAAAAATAATAAAAGAAAAAATAAATAGGAAAGAAAAATTTGGAACAAAATGGATAAATATTTTATTAGATAATATTGATCCTCTTTATGAAGATAGTTATATTTTATCAATTTATAAATATGTTAAAAAAATAGTTAGATATTCATCAAATGTAAAGAATGAATTCAAAGAAGAATCAACTTCCCTACTAAAAAAAGTATTACTATATTTAATTAATCATGTTTTTGATGATTCAATAAATGCCTTTTTACAAAAAGATTTTTCAAACGTTGATAAATTAATAGAATTTTTCAAAAATCCTGACTCTCAACTAAAACTGGAAATAGAAAATGATGTCACTGAAAAATATAATGAAATAATTGAAAGTGAATTATACGTTAGAGAATTTAAGCCATTTTATGATTCATTTATATCAGACTTTCCAACAATAAAAAGCGGAATAGAGGCCGAAAGTGCAAATGAAAAGAAGTTCACTGAAAATCAATTTATTCAAGAAAGAGAAAAAGAAAGAGCAAATTCTATTGAAGACAAAACCATTAAAATGAAAAAATTAATAAAAGAATATCAAGATTCTTACAATGAAATCAAAGATAAATTGGATAATTGGTTACTTTTAAAATTTAATAATATTGTTAGAAAATTTAATACATTTGTGAATAAAAATGCTTCTGTCACTGATTTAATCAAAAAACATGATCAAATATTAATTGATTTAAACTCAATAAAAGAATTAGTAGAACAGGAAGAAAATAATGATATGATTTCAATAGTTAAAGATTTAGAAATTATCAAAGAAAAATTAATTAACATAAAATTATATAATAAATATAAAGAAATTAAATCAAAATTTGAGCGGAAATCTTATGATTATTCAGGAATGCAAGATTTAAATAAATTTACAAAAATAGTTGAGGAAAGTATTAATATTTTTAGTCAATATGAATTTCCTGAAGATAATGAAATAAAGGAATTTATGAATAATAAAGAAAGAGATTTTAACGAAATATTTCAAGTAGTTAATGATATTCAAATATTATATGATAATTTATGTATAGAAATGAAAGCTAAAAAATATTTAAATGATTCAGATAAATATTTAAAAGAATCGAAAAAGTTTGAAAATGAAATTAAATCACTTAAAGAAAGAATTGATTCAATAAAAGAAGAAAATAAAAATTATCAAACTGAAATAGAAGAATTAAATATTAATATTAATGAAATAAAAAATGAAAGCCCTATTTCAGAAAATGAAAAAATTGACATTGAATCAAAAATTAAAACACTAAAAGACAAAAAAAAAGAAAAAGAAAAAAAAGATAAAGAAAAGGAAAATATAAAAGACCAAGCAAATAAAAATATAGCATTATTACAAAGTCAAATAGATGAAATAAGACAAAAATTAACTTCACTTTTAGAAAATCAAAATGTTGAAGAAGAAATTGGTAATGAAATAGAAGAAAATTATCAAGGAGAAATTAATAATGAAATGATAGATGATGAACAAAAGAAAAAAAGAGAAGAAAAAATAAATGATTATATAGATAATATAAACCAGTTAGAAGAAAAAAAGAAAAAATTTGAAGAAGATTTAGATATGGATAGAGTAGATTTAGATAATGAGGGAATAGACATTGATGCAATTAATGAATCTATTAATGAATTAGAAACTAAAATAAAAGAATATGACTTAATAATTTCAAAAGCTATCAAATTAATGGTCAAAATAAAACCATTAAAAGATAAAATAGATTCAAATATTAAAGAAATTAAAAAATTAGAAAAAGAATTATCCGAGAAAGAAAATAAATTATCAGAGACTTTAAATAATTATAATAACTATAAAAGTTTTTACGAAAAGGTACTAAATAATCAAAAAGAAATTGATATAAATACAACTATTATGAAAGATAAAGAATTGAATATCAACAATTTGAAGAAGGAGGTTAACAATTTACGCCAAGACTTTAAAAATAATCAAGATAAAATCAAATCATTTTTAAATAATAAAAATCACAAAATTTTTGTAGATATAGGTATTAATAATTCATCTCAAATTGTAAATCCTGCAAGCTTATATGATAATATACAAAAAAAATGCAAAGATTTATTTTTGAAGGAATTTAATGAGTTTTCAAATATATATTCAAAAATATATGATATTAATAATAAATTCTCAAATTTATTTATAAATGAATCAAAGGAAATTCTATTTTGTAAAGAAAAGATAGATGTTATTATTGTTTCTTATTCTTATCCAGAAAGTAGTAAAGATGAAAAGGTATGCCAAGTTTGTGATAAATATGATAATTCAATTCCCATAATACCAAAAAAATCAGGATTAATTTTTTTGAATTCAAATAATTATGAAAAAAATAATAAAAAAATTACTTTTCATCATTTTGAAGCAAGGAAAAATTTAAGAAAAAAAAATTTAAAACCTATTGATATAGGCCATGAAATTCAATTATATGAATTTTATAAAATTAATAATTCAAAAATAGATGAAGCTATAGAAAAAAATCTTGAGGAAATAAAGCAATATGATTTCAAAAAAGATTGTCCTAATCTTCAATTTGGAAATGGGCAAAATTTAAAAAATGAAAATGAATTTATACAAATGTTAGATGATTATTTCAAAAAAGCGAAGGAATTGGAAAAAATATTTAATACTTTTGAAGATGACAAGATTAATAAATCAATTAATGGAATTAAAAACATAACAACTGATATTAATAAAATAATAACAGATTTATATTCGATTACTAATGATGTTAAAAACCATTGTAAGGTTGAATTTACTAATACATTATATAAATGTCTAGGAACACAAGGAAAAATAGATGATTTGAATAATAAAATTTTGCAATTGGAAGAATATATAAAAAAATTATTTAATTTAATAAATAGCAAAAATTTAATTGCAAAGGTAAATAAATTGAAAACAATTAATGATGATTATGAATTTTTCTATAAAAATTTAAGGCTATTTTTACCGGAAGAAAAATCATCAAATAAAAAAGTTGATTTTAGCCAATTAAACGAAAAATCAGATCTTTTAAAATTACCTATTATAAGTATAGTAAACAATGTAGTTACATGCTCTTATCCTAATCTAAAGTTAAGTTTTGGTCCTTATGTTTCTTCGTTATACAAAGAACCTATTAAAATAAATTTCACTTCTTTAGTAAAAACATTATCAATGTCAATTAAAAATATAGAAAATAAATATAGAAGTTTATTAAAATGTTATGTGAATAATTCGAATGGATTAGCTCAATTAGAAATAACAATTCCAAAAATGAATAATGATGAACTTGATAAAGAAATAATATCAATTGAATGCCAAATAGAATTTAGTTCACCTGGAACAGGAAATTGTTTACTTGATTGCGAATTTAATATAGAAATAATCCCATTTAATGCGATTATTTATTGTAAAGAATATAATATTGCAAAAAAATCAGATGATGATTATATATTATGCATGACCCAAATAGCAGCTGGAAGTTCAATTCATTTTTGTTTAGGGAATTATAACATTGACAAAGAATTTAATTATACTTATCAACTGGAATCTTTAGAAAATAATTCATCTGAAAAGCCTGAAATTCAAGAGAAAAAAGGTAATTTAGAAATGGTTTTAGGAAATAAAGAAGAAACTTCAATAAAAAGACTTGTTTGCAAACTAATTTTTAATTTTACAGATTCAATGAACATAAAAATTTTTATTGATTGCTATTTAATTCCTTTTGATTTCAAATTTGAAATTTATGATTATAATTCAAAACTATTCAATAATAATCTGGATATTTATTTAAAAGGTAAATATGATTTTGAGAAAAGAGAATCTTATATAAAGCCCTATTTAATTCCATTACATTTTCAAGTTTTTTTTCCAAATTATTCATATAATGGGAAAATTGATATTTCTTATTCAAAAAATTCAAGATATTTAAGTGTTAAAAATACTAATAATATTCCTAAAAATTTTGATAAGCATTTTAAGTTTGATTTTGATTTGGAAATAGATGAAAGAATTTTCAGCTATAATCCAAGAACAGAAAGAGCTGAATTAAAGGAAAAATCATTTGAAATTATATTGAAAATTATGAATAAATCAAGTAAAGTTAACATAAATTTTAAATTAGTTGATAAATTTATTAATTCTGAAATTTTTAATTTAAAATTTATAGAAGTATTTGGTGTTGAAAAATATATCCATAATAAGGAAGAAAAATGGGAATTATTAAATAAAAAAAATTGTTTATATAATTGTGAAACATATGTTTCCCCATTTGGTCTTGAGCCATCAATTTATTTAAATTATAAACAAATGGATAATCAATATAAAGATTATTTTCTTAAGATTAAAACTAAATTTTCAAATAATGTATTATTTATGAGAATAACAACAAAATTTTTACTTTGGGGAACTAAAATCAATTTTGATTTTTATCAAGTTGATTCTTATTATTATGATAATAATTATAATATTGCAATTATTGGATTCATAGGACACTCAAAAGATTTTTGGTATCCTGCTTTTTGTTCTTATGATGATCAATTCTTGAAAATAAAAATTCCATCAAAAAATATAAAATACAAAAATATTTTATGGCAAATAAATAGTCTTTATAAAGATATAGTTACTAACGAAAAAATAAAAGCTGATTTTGCTGTCTTGGCTTATTTACTTTCAGTATTAGGCTCTGAATGGAAATTTAAAGATAAAAGAGAGCAGTTATCTAAATTTTTACAAAAAATCTTAGAAGTTTTGGACCAAAATATTTATAAAGAATTAGGACAAATATACAAACTAATACTAAATGAGAAAATTGACGAAAATAAATTAGATAAGGCATATTATAATGTTATAAAATCTTTATATTATATTTTCAAAGAAAGATATAATTTTATAAAAGTAAATAATTTTTCAATAGTTTCATCTTATTTGAATATGGAAAAAATTAATAAAAAAGCAGATGAACTTATGATACAATATTTTTCTTATAAAGAAACTTCTGCTCTTGACAAAAAATATATTTATAATTCATTCCAAAAAATAAATAAAAGCATTTCAGACGCAAATGAAATGTTTAAAGTTCTTCCAAAGAACAAAAATAAGGCAATTATTTATAAAGAAGGAGGAAAATCTTTATTATCAGATAAAACTGATACTAATTTTGCTTTATCAGCGTCTTCATTAAATAAAGGAGAAGATTTATCAAAAATAAGTACTTTTAAAGCTGAATTAATTCAGGATATAATATATCCTCAAAAATGGTCAATTTTCTCCCTGAATGATTTCTTTATGAAAAGTATAAAACTTACTAGGGAACTACCTTTATTTGCTATTAGTGCAAAATTAGAAAATAATACACAAAGTTTAAATGAAACAGAAAAATTATATATTAAATTATTAGATTTATTTGAGACTACTCCTGAAAAAGATGAATCTTTTATAGGTGAGTTAGTCATGACTTTCAATGATCAATTCACAAAAATGACAAATAATTTATTGTTTTCAAATATTATTTTTAAAGAAGGAATTCTTCCAAAAAAATTAAAGACAAATACTGATAAAAAATCTCAGTCTAATAAACAATATATAATTATCCCTAAAGAAACTATTCTTAATGAAATTCCTGAAAAACAATGGGAATCAAATTTTGTAGCAGTCAATAAATCTACTAAAAAAAATGATTTAGATACAAGTCAATTTATGAAAACAAATTTATTTATTTCTAAAGATACTATTCAAGGTGTGAATAAAAATTTATTGGAGCAAAAAGAAAAAATGAGAAGGGAAGAAGAAGAAAGAAAAAGAAGAGAACAACAAAAACTATTATTAGAAAAACAAAAAACATTAAAAAATGATGAAAATAAAAATATTATTGAAAATGAAATAGAAAAAAAACCTCAGGTTGAAGAAGAAAAGCAGGAACAAAAAACAAAAAAAGAAGACTTAATTTCAAATTTCAAAATCAAATTTAAAAAAAATAGAAAATCATCTAAAGATGAAACAATTAATTTAAATCAAAATAATATAAATACAGTTAATAATGATAGTAATAAAGATATGGAAGTAAATGTCGATACAGCAATAAAAAAAGAAAATATAAAAATAGATGTTTCAAATTTTAATTTTAATGATGAACTTTTATTAAGATTAGTAATTGAAAGAATGAAAGAAATAGAAGATAAAATTAAAAATAATAAAACTTTACCTGAAATAGGAATTAAAAAAGATCTGAAAGGACAACCAGATTATAGAAATGAAAAACCTTCGTCTCATAATTTTAATGTAATAGAATTATATCAAAGAGGAATGTCCCTTTCTAATAAAATAATAAAAGATTTATCAGAAAAAAGTATACCATTTTCTCATACCTCAGTGAATTTATTATTAGATTGTAGTGGATTTATAAATCTTGAAAATAAATTAAAACAGTTTGTAATAGTATGTGGTATAATAAATGCTTTAAATATTGTTAATATAAATTATGCAATAAGTATTGTCGGAGATAGTCAATTTGAATGCACTTTAAAACCTTTTGATGCTGAGCATTCTATGGAAAATTTACAAAAAGTTTTAGATTGTCTATTTATCAAAAGATTTATAGGTAAAAATGCTAATGCAATTCAATATGCTTTAAAATTTACAAAAGCTAATTCTATTTATAGAACAATTCTTATGTTTACAGATGGATTAGATGAAGATTTTTTATTAACAGATTCTTGGAAGGCTAAATTATTTACAAATTCTAATTATTCATTTGGTTTTTTTTTTATAAATTCAGAAAATATTTGCAATAAGCATTCAGAAGATCTTGATTATTTGAAGGTTAAATGGGATAATTTTAAAAAAAGTATTAGAGATTCTGGAATTAATATTAATTTAATATATTATAAAAGCACATTTGAAGATTCTAATAAATTATATGATGATATATCTAATTTAGTTTCAAATTTATTGGAAAGATCAGTTGATGAAGGAAAAATTCCGAATATTGACGATTCAATCTTTATTGCTCCAACATTCGATTTAAATCATGAAGAAAATTTAGATTCATGTGAAACATTTGAAAAGGCACTTGAAATAAGTTTTGAAGGTAGATCAGATATATATATTAAAAAGACTGAGGTTTTAAAAAATATTGCTAATAAAGTTACAAAATTAAATGTAAATCCTTATAAAAATAAATTATCTAAAATAGTTAAATATGATATTAAAGAAGATAAAAAAAATGAAATTCATTCTTATGCAAAAAAATTTATACAAAATAGAGCCAAATTAAATAAGGCAAAAATAGAAGCAATATTTAAACCTAATAAACCAAGTCAAAAAGTATTATCAACAACAGGAACAGAATTTGATATTCCAGCTTTGATAATGAATTTAATAAATCCTTCTCCTGATCCAATGATATATTTAGAAGAAAAAGGAGGAATGATAAGAAATTACAGTGTTTCTTTAATATTAGATACTTCTTTTTCATGTTTTAATCCTTTATGTACACCATTTTCTTTACAAACCTTAAGATTAATGTTAAGTACACTAACTTCTATTGATTTACCATCTTTTGATTTAATTTTATCAAGACAAAAAGAGCCAGAAATTTTATGTTCTAATTTAAGTTCAGTTAGAGCAATAAATCCTAAATCTGCTTTATGGGAAAGTTTATTATCTATTTTATCTCATCCTTGTTCCAAGAGTGATTTAGCATCAGCTATAGAGGCAGTTTTTGACTTGAAAAGAATGAGATCTTCTGAATTTACAAGTTATTTATTTATTTTGACAGATGGATTATATCAAGAAAATGAATATAAAAGGATTTTAAGGGCAGTGAGTAATTGTGTTAAAAGTGGATTAAATGTATTTGGAATTGGAATTGGTATTTACCCAATTAGAATAGAATATTTATTCCCTAAGGTAATTTATTGTCATAATCCTTATAATTTAAATAAAGCAATTGCAAACTTTTTTGGAGAATCTATTTCTGGAGTAAAAGATTCAATGAATTTTGTGGATGTTGCAGAAATGAATCATGAAATAATACTCAATAATAAAATTGCTGAAATCATTAATAATTCTACGAATTTTAATTTTCAAAGTCTTTATAATAAATTAAATGAAGTAATAGTAGAAACTGATGCTTTCTTATTAATTTCGAATCAAGAAGATGATATGGAAGAAACTAATAATGATGTTAAGTCAAATCCTACAGGGGAAGGAAAAGAGTTATTAAAAAAAGATGCTTTAAAAGGCCAAAAAATTTTAGTGGTAATGCTATGGTCAAAGACTTTGAATCCGGATGAAAATGAATCAGTTCATAAAGATTATCTTACTAAAGTAAGTCCTGAAAGTGAGGCTTGTCTTAAAGATGCTTTGGATCATTTAGGAATAATTATAGATATTGTAGAAAATTATAGGAATGCTATTGAAAAGATAACAAGTAAAAATGAAAATGGAAAATGCCCTTATTATGCAGTTTGGATAATTAATGGACCTCCTTATGAAGATTTACCAGATGGTTCAAAGGAGGGATTTTTATTTGGCCAATTTTTAGAAGTATTGAAATTATTTTGGGAAAAAGGCGGTGCTTTAGTTTTTTTAGCAGAAGGATGGAAATTACAATATCAAACAAATGAATTTTTAAAGATGCTTGATTTTGATGGAAAAAAAATAGATTTTTATTTAGTAGGTGATGATGAAGATAAAGGGACAAAAGAACATATAGGAGGAAAAAATTTAACAGGTGATAAAACAGGCCTTTTAAAAGATAAACAGCAATTTAGTAAGAAAATTGAAAGGTATAGTGGATTACAAAGATTAAGATTAGATCATAATTTATTCACCTTATTTGAAGGAGATACTATATGTTATACTAGTACAGATGATTATAAAAAATTATTACCTTTTCATCCTTTTTCAAGAGATAGTGAAAATGGTATTAGTTCTTTATTTTATTTATCTGATGATAAAAAGAGAGGAGATATTTTTATTGATTGTGGATTTACTAAACTATTTCTAAATATGAAAAAAGATGATACTGCTTTTAGATATTTCCAAAACATCGCATCATGGAGTGCAAGGACTGAAATACATTTAATGTATGATGGTATTGATGCAAGGGATTGGAGACCAGAATGTATTGACTATCAAATTGATATAAATAAAAAATGGACAAATTTCCAACTGAAACCTACAGGCTTTAAAAAAATTGATCTTACTAAATTATCAACTTTATTTGCTTTTGATAACTCTGGAAGTATTTCTGGCAATTCAATATATTTTAATGAAATTGATAGATTAGTTAAAAAATATTATAAAAAAGGAGATAAATTTTATTTATGGGGAGATTATTATACTGAAAAGACCAAATCTCAAATAGATCAATGGATAAGAAATATGGATGGTCCAGAAGGAACTGAATCTGAGAACATAGCAAAACTTGCTCAAGCATGTCCTAGTCATAGAGAGCATTTATTAATAGTTACAGATGGTTGTGTTGGTGAATATTCCATTAGAGCTAGTGACCAATTGATGCAGCAGAATAATATTCAATTTAAATTTGTTTCTGTATATATAATAGGTACTAGTGGAAATTTATCAGTTGGAGCACCTTTTTGTAGGGGATGCCCTAATAGAACTATTCAAGTGATTGATAAAAAAAATAGAATTAAAGGCCCATCCTTGAGTCTAGATGAGATTAAAGCATTTGATCAAATACCAAGCATAAATTCAGTGAGTCAATTTAATAACCTATATGATAAATTATATTCTGCAATAAAAGCGAAACAATTAGGAAAGAATGCAAATCAAGAGCTAATGAATAAATTGAATTCTCTACATTCAAGACTTATAAATACAGTAAATGGTCAAGCTAAAATTGATTTTGAAAACAAATGGAAAGAATTATATAAATTTGCTTCTGAAGGTATACATGATTATACAATAGGTACTGCAGGTAAAAAGAAATAAAATAATAATTATTATTTATAAAGGAAATTAATATTATAATTTAATTATTAAAATAATTTATTTATTTCTAAAATTATTTAAAATTTATTTTCCGTTATTTGATTTATATTCCCAAATTAATTCATTATTATCATAAGATATAAATTTTCCTTCTGATTGATTAATTTTATTAATATATAATTCTATCTCATCTTTTTCTAGTTTAAAATTATATAATTTAAAAATTGACCAATAATTCAACTTATTTCCTGTTTCAATCATATCTTTTTCAATAATAATTTCATCATTTAGATTAATCCCAAGTAAGTTTACTGGTTCTTTAAATTCAACTTCTCCATATTGATTAAATATTTTAAAATTTTCTATTTTTTTTAAATCATTACATGTTTTCCTACATAACTCCATTATATTTGGTGAACATTTATACCCAGGTTTATCCAATTTCGGAACTAATTCATATGGAGCTAATTCATTATTATTATTGATATTATTACTGAGTGTGTTTTTTTTATAAGTAATTAAAGCTTGAATAGTATAATTATAATGTCTTAGTTTATAATCTAGCAAAATTTTTTCATCTGATAAAAAACCAAGAGGAATTAATAATGCTATTTTTTGAATTGTATAATTTTGTATATTTTTATTTTTAAGTTCTTTGTAAATAAGAGATTTAATTTCTTTTCTTAAATCTTTTACTTTAATTAATTGATTAATATTATTTAAGTATATATTATAATATTTTATGTTTTTATTATTTTTATTGTCTAAATCATTTGGTAAATGATATTTTATAGTTAAACCAACAATTTGTCTGGAAGAAGTACTAGATGATTCATCCAAATTAATGTTACTGCTCTTTTTACTAGATATATCTTGATTTATGAAATCATTTGTCTTATTTTCATTATTATTTGATATTTTACTTTTTTCATTATTATTCAAAATTTTATTATTTTCATTTTCCTTAATACTTACATTACATTCACTCAATTTTTTAAGCTCAAGTAAATTTTTCTGGTATAAATCTTCATCTCTGCCTATAATATCATTATTTTTAACATATGATTTATCAAATGGACTTTTTAATAATGAACTATTTATATTATGAAAGCCATTACTAAAAGTTTTGTTTAGATAATTATCATTACTATCATCAAATTTATTATTATTATTACTTGTATTGTTATAATTATTTATTTGATATGAATTAGACTTTATATTATTATTATTCATTTTATTATCTGATAAAAGTTTATTATTATTATAATCTTTTTTAGATTTTTCATATTCTCTATATATATCATTTATTTTTGAACTTAATTTATCAAAATTAAAATCATTATCAATCTCCATATTAAAACATTGGACTTCATTAAAAGAATTTCTTAATTTGATTGGAGATAAATTTAGATTATCATTTTCATAATTAAAGTACATATTTTTCCCTATAGATGTAATTCCATTATCTATTTTTTCATTATTTAAATAAGATTCATATAAATTAAGTTTATCAAAATTAATATCTTTATAATTTGAATTATTTATATCAGCATTTTCGTTATTTTTAAATTTTTTTTCAAGATCTTCTATAAACTCTTTCACAGTTTTTCCTTTTTGTATAGCAACATCAATTTCTGGGGATAATTTTCCTTCTTTACATAAATATTTGAATATATCTAATACTTCAGCAGAATTGTTTTTTTTATATTTTAAATTTGAATTATTATTAATATTATCACTGAGGTTACGTTTATTTCCTATAAAATAATTATTATTTAAAAAAGAATTACTAATACCATCATTAATTTTATCAAATGAATTATTATTATTTGAGGTAAAATTATAAAAAGAAGGATTATTTTTATTTGGATTATTTTCAAAATAATTATAATCATTAATATTACTATAATTACTAAATGGAGAATTAAAATTATAGATTTCCTTTAATAATATATCATTATTATTTTTATTATCATTTATTTTATTACTATTAAATAAAGTATCATTTTTATCATTATTTGTATTAATTTCTTTTTTATTATTATTAAATATAGAATTTTCTAGAAAATTATTTTTTTTAAATCCAAATATTTGATTATTTAAATAATTTTTATTTCCTGGGTCAATATTAAATAAACTATTATTAAATAAACCATTATTAAATAAATTATTATTTTTATTCAAATTATTATTTGAGCTGAAAAAATTATTATTGTTTATTGATGTATTTTTTATTTTAAAACGATTAATATTTCCTGTTATTTTTTTTTCTAAATCTGCAAGACGTAATTCCTCGTTAGAGGCATAACTAAATTCTGGTAAAAATGTAATAGACATAAATTTAAAACTTTCTTTATTTGAATTTAATTTTTTTCCAGTAAAAAAGGTGCCAATTGTATAATCATTAAATTTTTTATTTTTATTTTCAAATAGTATATTATCTTTATTATCATTTGAATCTGTAAAGATAATTTTACTTGATATATTATCATTATAATTAAATATATTATTTGGCTTATTATTTGAAAAAGAAAAAATACCCTTATTGCTGTTAAAATTTGAAAAATTATTATCATTAGTAGAAAATATATTTTTAGCTTTTTTTATATTATTAGTACTTATGAATAAATTTTTTATTTGATTGTTATTGGTGTCAATTTTTGAAGTAGTAAATGGATTTGATTTTTTCACGGTATCTAGATTACTAAAAAAAATATTGTTTTTTGAATTATCAAAAAATGACATTTTTAAAAGCTAAATAAAATAAATTTTAATTTATTTTTATATACTCAATTTTTACTATATTTTTTAGTTTTTGTTTAAAGGTTTTGTATAAATAAATACTTGGGGTTTGGGTATTGGGTTTTGGGGATTGGGGATTGGG
>JAJJLS010022700.1:0-5000 GCA_023783355.1 Polyplastron multivesiculatum
ATAATAAATTTTTAATAATAAATTCCTTAATATATTCAATAAATTAAGGGTATAATAATAATATTTCATATTAATAAATAAATTTTTATTTTAATAATAAATTTGATTTAAATCTCTTTTCATAATATCTCACAGCTAATTATAATTTTCATTAAGGTTTATTTGTGTTGTTTCTATAATTATTATTATTTAGATTATTATTATTAATAATATTAGGAATCATATTATTGTTATTAAAGTTATTATTAAAATTATTATTAAAACCATTTTCATTAAAATTATTATTCATATTATTGGAATAAATATTGTTATTAAAATTATTCATATTATTATTATAATTATTTATTTGCCCCATGTTATTATAATATAAGTTATTATTAAAATTATTAATAAAACCATTTTTATAAAAATTATTATTCATATTATTCATATTATTCATATTATTCATATTATTCATATTATTCATATTATTCATATTATTCATATTATTCATATTATTCATATTATTCATATCATTCATATCATTCATATTATTCATATCATTCATATTATTCATATTATTATTATAATTATTCATTTGCTTATTGTTGTTATAAAAAAATTTACCATTAAAATTATTAATCAAATTGTCTTTATTAAAATTATTATTCATATTATTGGAATTAATATTATTATAAAAATTATTCATATTATTATTATAATTATTTATTTTCCCCATATTGTTATTATTATTCATATTATTTAAATTTATGTTATTGTTAAAATGTATATTATTCATTTCATTAGAATTAAAAATCATATTGTTATTTATTATTTTATTATGATTCATATTATTAAAATTATTTTTAATATTATTACTATCCATATTAGAATCACTATTTTTGTATATATTATAATTGTTATTTAAATTTACATTATTATTAGTCTTAGTATTATTTAAATTCATGTTATCATTTTTGGAAAAATTATCCATTATATTTTGAGAGATATTAAATTTCTCATCCTTGTATGATATTGAATTCATATAATGAGGATTATTATTATTAAAAATATTAATGTCTGAATTACTTATATTTGCTTTTTTCAGATCATTCATTGAATTTAGTAAATTAATATTATTACTAATATTTATATTATTATTGGGTGGTATTGTTTTAAATGTTTTATAAAATGGAATATGCATTTCAAAATTTAATAATTTTTTGTTTTTTGACTTATATAAATTATCATTTTCTGTATCATCAACTTTTTTATCTTCTTCTAAGATTATACTTGTATTTTGAAATAATTCATTTTTATTTCCTTCTTTAATATTATTTTCTTCTTCCTGGTTATCTAAATCATTTTCCATATAATTATTAATAGCAGCATTAATATTTTCCAAACTAAATGCTTCGAGTAATGCACCTTGAGACATACCTAATAATATTTTTTTTCTTTTATTGAATAATTCCATATCTATATTATTTTTGTCTACATTTTTAAGATTTTTAAGTATTTTTTCAAAAGAAGATTCAATCTTTCTTTTTATTTCTTTATTTTCTGATGTTCCTATACATTCGGCTTGAATAGCATTTTTAATTTTATCATAATTATCCATAAAAATTTTAAAATTATCTATCTTTTCAATTTCTTCTAATGTATTTATATCTTCAGGAGTTAATGTTGCTTGAACTTCGAAATCATTATCTTTTTCTTTTTTCATAAAAGTTTTATTTGGAGTTCTTCTACAAAAAGGAACTCCCACTGACATATCACCATCCTCTCCTATAATATATATTGAAACATATTCAAAATGATAATTTATTTTTTTCATTTTATCATCTGCTTCTGAAATATCTTCTTTTGAAACGTTTCCATCTGTGACTATAACCAAATGTTTACAAAGTTTTTTTCTCTCACAATCAATAATTTCAGCAATTAAACTTGGATATGTATTTCCAAATGTATAGTTTTCTTCAAAATAATGAATTAAAGTTTCTTTTGATATATTTTCTTTTTTATCTCCCCAAATATAAATTATATCACCTCTTTCCTCATCAAAATTATAATCTAATAATTTTGTAACTTCTTCTCTATATAAATTAAAAGTTGTAGACCCAGATAAATCAATTGCAAATAATGATTTCATTTCTTTTGGATTTTTAAGTTCATATTTAAGATATCCATTATAATGTGATTTATAATTAACCTTATATTTTATACTTTTTGGTCTCCATTCGCTTGGTTTTTTTTTTTCTATTTTATAAATAATTTCAGGCCTTGCAGTCCATGAAGCAATATTTTGAATAAATCTGAATGTTCCTGTATTTTTCATATTCAAAAAGCATTTTGTGAATCCACAATCTATTATTATATCTCCTCTTCCTTTCTCATCGGCTTCATAAATTAAAGTGCTTATTCCCCCTTCTGAATTAACAGAAAATGGTAAAAAAGGATTTAATTTTTCTTTTTCTTTAATTGTAATTTTCTTTTTATTAATTGAATCAACAGCATATGATATAGTAAAACCTTCATAAATAAAAGCAAGATTATGAGACAAAGATTGCCTTTGAATTTCTATACCTTTATAATAACTTTTTTTACTTTTTTTATCAAATACACCATTTATTTCCATTTTCCCTGATCGGTCAAATTTCAGTACTTCATCTCCATAATACTCACCAGCAATTCTAAATTTAGGTTTTTCATCCTTTGAAAAATCAATTTTTTCTAAAAATAAATTAACTTGAAAATTTAATGGATCTCCTTCGGCCAAAAACACAAGTGAACCTCCATTCTTCCAAAATTCAATTAATACATTAATATATTCTTCTACTAAATAAGGGTCTGTATTATTCTTATTTCCATCTATAGGAGGTAGAATTGGATATTGAGGTCCACAGAAAGTCCATACTGAAAAATATAAGCATTCTCCTTTATCATTGGTTTTGATTAATTCATCTATAGCACTCTTATAATCAACTACTACATAATTATCCAAACCAAAATGTTCAATAGCTGATTTTATACAAGTTCCATTTATTTTACTTTCTTCATTAATATATTTTGGTAAAACAAATGGAGATTCATTTGTTTTATTTAAATCATAAGACCATAGCATGACCATTAAAATTTTTTGAGATTTTAATATATCTTCTCCATATATTTCTAAATCTTTTCCATCTTCAATATTTCTGATTGGAAAATCCATGCTATCAAAAATAATTTTTTCTTTATTGCAAAAAAGGCTTAATATATCATCTCCTTGTTTTATCTCATTCAATTCTTTTCTCAAATTTTTATATACAAATTTATTGTTTTCTTCTAATTGTGAAAATATTTTTTGTAATTCTTCAATATTTATATCCTCTTTTTCAGATAATAATGTCAATTCATTTTCTGTTTTATTGGATTTTCCAAATATTATACTTATTCCTTTCAATAAATTTTTTGGATTTGGAGTATATATTAACGTTTTAAATAGTTCTTTTGCTTTATAAGGATATAATCCTAATCCAATTCCAAAAACTTTTATTCCAAGTAATTGAAATTGATTTAATAATGAATTAATGTCTTTTTCATTCTTTTTATGTAATAATCCATCAGTTAAAATAAATATATAGCTTTCCTTATCAATTTTGTTTTTTGATTTTAAATTATATGTAGTTTTAATTGCATTTATTAAATCAGGATTATTTATTGGATTACTTAATAATGATAATAATTCATGATAAATTGCATCATTTTTAAAAATAGTAACAGAAGGCTTATTGAAAATTAAAACATTTGATTTTTCATTAAATCCTCCAGTAACAATAAGATCAAATGAAGGTATAGACATTAAATAAACTATTTTTAATAAATTTATTATAGTTAAATAAGAATGTTTTTCATTTAATTCACTAAAACATGTTATTGAATTATCAATTATAATTGTTATAGAATAGTCCCTAATCATTCCACCTTTGTCTTCTAAATATATCAAAGGTTCTTGAACTGGACATATAGTATATAATATTAATGATAAAATATCTATTTCTGAACCTTTTGTAGATAATTGCTTTTGTGTAGCTTTATTTGGATAAAAAACAGACTCAATTAAAGACTTATCTTGATTGAATTTTAATATTTTTGATATATGATTTTTTATTTCTGGAATATTCTCTTTTTTAATTTTATTATTTAAATCAAATTCCATATTTAATTTTATTAAATTTTTTTTATTTAGTCTCTTTTGTTTATCAGCGTTAAAAAAATAAATTTTATCATTATCTTTATATCCATCAAAATCTAAAATTCTATCAAAATAATCTATATTTATTTTTTTTTTTTCAATTAAGTTATTTTTAATATCTTTATCTATATTTTCTTTAATTATTATTTGATTTAAAAATTCAAAATATTGAAATTATTATTATATTCTTTTATTTTATTTTTTGAAAAATTAATAACTTTAACTTTAGATTTTGTATTTTCATTTGCCTTTTTTTTGAAATTTTTCCATTTACCAATTATATTTTTTTCTTTAGTATCATTTAATTGATGACTTGTTTCAATAAAGAAAATAAAAGAATTATTTATATTATAAAAAATCTTATTTTTCCAATAAGTAAATTGTATTATACTATCATCTAAGCAATCAGAAAAAATCAAAAACAAATGATTGCATTTTTCATCATATTTTAAATATTCAACTGCTATCTGAACAGATTTAACAAGATTATTTCTGTATCTTTTTATAATGTAAGTTTCATATATTCTTTCAATTAAATCATCATAATTAACATTTTCTTCATATCTTTTTATGACTACTTTGAAATTATCATCTCCAGAAAGAAGAATACAAAATTTTATATTAAGCATTTGAGTAGTTTTTAAAATAGATAAAATTATCATTAAATATATAAATTTATTTGTGTAGCCTAAATATAAAGAACAATCTAATATAAAACAAAATGCAATATTAGAAAATTGTAAATTACACTTTGAAAATTGCTCAAAAAAATGATATATATATT
>JAJJLS010022700.1:7500-21592 GCA_023783355.1 Polyplastron multivesiculatum
TTCTTATTCTAGATTCTACTTTTATAGTGAATTTAAATCTATTATTTATATAAATATTTATATAGAAACTTAAAAATTCTTTCAAATCTTTAGATTTTATTATTAAAGAAAATCCATCTTCTTTTTCAATTAAAATAGGCTTTTGACATGTATTATTTGTTGAGCTTTGTAATGAATAAAGATTTCTAATTTTTGGTAAATATGAATTGTTTTTAACTATGAAATTTATTGTTTCATCTTTATATAAATATAAAGAACATAAATTAAAAGAATTACCTCCATTATATTCCATTTTATATTCATTGCATTGTAAATATATTTGTATCGCTTGTATATTAAATATAATATTAAATTTTACTTGTTTAATTTCATTTTTATAAGATAATTTAACAATTACTTTGTTTATTTTTAATTCATCTTGTTCTCTTGTTTTTTCAGGAATTTTAATTTTCATTATATATATTTTATTTTTTTTAATTAATTTATAATCTTCATTATCTTCATCTAATTCTATTAATAAATTCTCATTAAATGATGCAAAATAAATCTTTTGATATTCTGAATCATATAAGCTTAATGTTCCCAAATTATATTTATATTCCTCACATCCCTCAATTTTTCCTTGATTTATTATAAAATATGGAATATTATGAGTTATACCTTCCTTAATATCAATTTTATCATCCTTTTTAATATCTATTTGAGATAATTTTATTTTTAGTATAATTACATTAATTTCTTTTTTAATTTCTTCTAACCAAAAATTATCTTTTATATTTAATTGAAGTAATTTTTCAAATTCATCTATGACAAGTTTAATTTCATCTATAATTTCATTTAATTTTGCTATTATTAAAGATAATTCTTCATTTAAATCTATTTGAATTTCATTAGATATTTCTTCATAATTTTTTTTTTCAGTAATATATATTTTATATTTACTTTTGTTATTTTCAATAAAATATTGAAATTTTTTTAATTTAGCAATATTTTTTTCAATGTTATCTTTGTTCACATTTTTGAATGATTTATCAAAATATTCTAAACCATTTATTATTTTTGTTAATTCTGAAAAAAATTCATTTTTATTCATTGCTCCTTTATTAAATAAGATTTCCTTATTCTTAAATATAACATTATTTTTATATTTTTCAAAAAATTCATTTTTGCTAATACAATTTATAATAAGTTCATCAGAATTTAAATAATATGCATCTTTTCTTAATATATATTCCATTATTGGTTCTTTTTCTTTATTCAATTCTTGCATCATTTTATTCATATCATTTTTTTCAATTAAAATACAAAACAAATTATAATGATTACATTTTTTATTCATTCTTCGATACTCTTTATTAATTATTTCTTCTTTGAATTTTTCATTAGATAAATCTTCAAATATTTGAATTTTTTCTTTAAATGATTTTTTCATAGTCAATAGAGAATCTTCATTTTTAGGATCTAAACAATAATTTATTTTCAAAATTAAATTTTTATAATTATCCCCATTTATAAATTTATGATATTCATTTTCAGAAATTTTTTCTAATTCTTGTGATAATTTTTCTGAGATTAGAAATATATTTTGATCTGATTTTAGAACATTTTCAATACCTTTTGAAAATGTTTTATCAAAAACATCAAATATAAATTCTTTTATATATACAAATAATTTTTTCCTATTTATTTCACTAAAATTTGATAATGAAATTAATAAATAATTAAAAAAGTTATAAAATCTTTCACAATATTCATTTTCTATTAAATTAGTATTATTAGGAGAAATTAATAAAAGCCAAACTAAATTATTGTAATGATTAATTTTATTTTTTATTTTTTCTTCAAGTTCTAATTCTAGTTTATATGTTTCTTCATCGATTGTCTTAAATTCTACATTTATATTTCCACTATTTGCTAATACTCTTAAGCATAATAGCCATAAAGGAATATATTGAATTTCCTTTTTATTTTGCAAAAAATTAAGAATTGAATCTTCTTTTATTAATTTGTTATATATATTATTATTATTATTTAAAAAATTAATTAAAGAAGGATATATATTAGTAAATATTTTGCCTTTTTTTTTTGCATCAAAATTTAAATCATAAAAATATAATTTTTCATTATTTATTTTTTTTTCTTTATTATTGTTGTCTATAATTTTTAAATATAAATTTTTATATTTTAAAAAACGAGATAATAAAATTTTATTTTTTTCTGAACAAGATTTTATTTTTTCCAAAATCCTTTCAGAAAGAGATTTTAAATCTTTGTATTTATAATTATCTGAAATAATTATATTTCCTATATCTAATATTAATTTTTCTAAAGAAGCTTTATCTCTCAAATTATTCAAGTTATTAAATTCATTTTGTAATATTTTTGAGATTTTATCATCTTCAATCCAGTTACCATTTATTAGTTCAGGTTTTTCAAAATCTTTTATTAAATCTCCTTTTAAGAATTCATTTGATCTAAATGTTTTTTTTCTTATAAACATATATAGAAAAGATAAATTATTTAATTCTGGAATATATATTGGTGTATCAAATTTATATCTTTTTTCAATGTTCCAACACCAATTACTATCTATTTTCTCATGATTTTCCAAATTATATAAATTATTTAATAAATTTGGGAATTCAATAAAAGTTTCAATTAATTCGTTATCGACGATTTCCTTTGCAAGCATAGAAAGTATTGATGATTCTAAAATTTCATTATCATCTAAGTTAATTTCTGTTCTTGTGTTATTTATATTTTCTAAAACAACAGTCATGAACAAATCAAAGTAATCTTTATCAATTAACTCAAAAAGTTTTGTAAGGAATATTAATTTGTTATCTTTACTTTTTTTTAATTCTTCAACATAATTTTTTATTCTAAAATACTTTAGTAATAGTTCTATTAATTTTACATTTTTATTGTTAATATCATCTATTTGAATAGTATCTTTTGAAAATATCATAAAATCATTTATATTTGTTTTATTTTCTTTATATCTAATCATATAATTATCGATTAATTCATCATATACATTAAGTTCTTCATATGATTCTATTGAATTAATTTTGTTTTTTAAACCTTCTATTATTTTTTCTTCCTTCATAAATTGTTCTAATTTTGTAATTATAAACTTTTTATAATTTTCTATTCTTAACTTATTATTTTGAATACTTAATCTTTCTAATTCCCTTTTTAGTAAATCTTTATAGTCTCTAAATGGATTTGGATTTATTTTAATATTTTCAATTATATTTTCAACTATGTTTAATTCATTATTTATTCTATTTATAACATCTTCAATTTCATTTGAAGTATTTAAATTCATATTAATAATACAGTCTTTATCCATTATTAACTTATAAAGATAATTTTCTTTATTAATTATATGAGATATTTGTTCAGAAATTTTTAAAACATTTTCTTTTACATCATTAAATGTTTCATTGTCATTTTGAACCATATTATAAAATTTACAAATTAAACAAAATATATCATTTTCAAAATTATTATTTTCCCCATTTAAAAAATAAGGTAAATAATTTTCTATTAATTTTTTGTTATTAATGAAAAGAATTGACCAACTATTTATAAGTACATTATTATATTCTTTCAAAAATAGGCTAAGACTATAATTATCAGTTTTTAATATAATGTCTTCATCAATCATAAGCTTTGCATTTCTCATATATTTATTCATATTAGAAACTTTAATTATTTTAGAACTAAATATTTGTTCAAGAAACTTTAAATTAAAATTATTTATTTGATGCTTATTATATTTTATTCCTAATTTATTGAAATTTTTACCATTTATTTCAGTTTTTTGAGTTATTATAATTTTATTATTTTCATCTAACTCTAAATCTAAAATTAAATAAATAATATCATTATTTTTTTCAATAAATTTAAAGTTATAAATACGCTGATTTAATTTAATTTGAAAATTTATATTTTTAAATGATGCTTTTTCAACTATGAATTTTAATATTGAATTTAGTGCACTAAAATTTGTGTCTTTAAATTTTGAATAAGGGAATATTTTAGTTATATCTTGTATAAAATTAATATTTTCAGTTAATGCATTAAAAAAATTATTCAATGACTCTAAATTGCGATACTTATGTAAATTTTCTATAATATCAAATATATTTGATTTTTCATATAATAAATTTATCCATCCCCATGAAAATAAATTTTTTTTATTTAATTCTTCATATATTATAAATTTTTTTATGCAATCAAAATCAATATTGTCTCTAATTTTTGTATTATTGAAAATCATTTCATTCGGCCTTTGAAATGAATTATTAATTTCATTACAAATCTCAATGAATATTTTAAAAATAGAATAAAAATCTTTTATATTATCAATTTTAGGCTGAGGATCTATCTTTTTTAAAATTCTTGACTTTAAATTATTTATATATTTGAAAGGAGTATTAAGGAAAGAACTCAGAAATTTAATAAAAAATAATTTATATCCATTTTGTTCTTTAATATATTCTTCAAAATTAGATAATAAATATAGGGGCTCTTTACATTTAGTTTGAAATGTAGAAGCTAGACAATTAAATTTATTTCCAGGTTTATTAATATTTTCATTGATTATCTTAATATATTTTTCTCTTTCATTTTGATGATTCGAAGGAAAACAAAAATATAAATAATTTTCCTTTATACTTGATTCTATTTTTTCAATTTTTAAAGTTTTACAATAATTAATAATAGTTCTTTCTGAGATATTTTTATTTTCTATCAATTTATGAATATTAGATAATCTAGATGAAACATCATATATTAGATTTTCATTAGTTGTAAAATTTAAATTAGATAAAAATCCATGAATTATCTGTGAAATACTTTCTTTATCATTTATAAAAGATCTTAAATTATAAACTAAGCATTTATCTAATAATGAGCTAGGCAAGGTATTATTATGATAATTTCTTTCAGGATTATATGTTATAAATAAATGAAACCCTTCTTCAGGCCTTATTATAGGCTCATCTTTTTCATATAAATTTAGTTCTGGTTTATCTCCACAAAGAAAAGTAATTTTTTCTGCTATAAAAGAAGGAGAATTTTCAATTCCATCCAATAATATCCAATCTCCATTTTTAACTGCTTCTAAAAATTCAGATTTTTTATATTCAAATCTATTTGTTAAACTATATTTTGACTTAAGATCATCTAATAATTTTTTTTTATTTTCATCTAAATTATCAATTTTTAATATTTCAGCAAACCTTTCATCCACACTCATTTCTTTTTCATTTGGGATTTTATAAATTTCATCTAGATATGTTTTAATATCATCTTTTTCTTCTTCGGAATAATTGTTAAAAATATAACATTTCGTAAGAAGTGAAATTTGATTATCTTTATTTAATTCAAAAATATGAAGCCTTTTTCCTAAAAATTTTGCAAATAATTTAACTAAATGTGATTTTCCAACACCTGAAGGTCCTTGAACAATACATGCCATTTTTGATTTAACAGCTAAACCTAAGAATATAAAACATTTTATTTGCTCTAAAGAAAGGGTATTTTTTTCTTTTTCAAAATATTTTTGTATTTCTTCTGTTATTGGTAAGAATGATTTTCCCAAAAGATAGGATTTATTACTTTTGAAAGCCTCTAATGAAAAAGATTTATCATTAACTTTCATAAAAAATTCAGTAGTATTATTCTTATATCCAAAATCGTATTCTTTTATATAAGTATTTGGATTATTGCTAAAAATTTTTGAATCATTGTTAAATGCTAATTTTTTATTTTTAAATATTATATCTTCTAAAATTTCATCATCCAACATTGTTTCTTTTTTTAATTTATTAAATTTTGAAATATCACTTAAAGTATAAATATTTTCATCATCATTTACATTTTGATAATAATTTAAATAATAATATTTATATTTTGATTAATAATAAGGCTTGTGTTGAAATTATTTAATGAGTCTACTTTATAATAAATTGAATTTGGGAAAAAATTGTAATAATATTCTTCCCTACTTACTAAACTTTCATTTATATTAATTATTCCTACTAAAAAATAATTTGGAATATTATCATCAATCTTATTAAAAATTTTTGATATTTCCATTAAAACATCTGATTCTGCATTATTAATACCATGAAATACAAACATTATTCTTTTCTTATCTTCATTTCCATTTTTATTTATATTTTTTTTATTCAAAATATTATATAATTGTGAAGTAATTTCAGATAATTCAATAGATTTTTTTTTTGTTTCTATTATAGTTTTTTTATAGAGGTCTTTGACTGAAAAGGATTTAGTAATTATAATATTTTCAACTTCAAAATTTAATATTTGACAAATATAATTTACAGCTGTTTGTTTACCTTGTCCAGGATTACCTTCTAAAATAAGAGAAGTTGATGTACAAATGCCAAAATGAATTAAATCAATTAATTTATTAAACAGAGGTGTAAATTTTTTATCTGTTTTTAAATCTGGCTCAAAATCAATAGAAATTTTTAATCCAGATGCATTAGAAGAAACATAAAAATTTTTATATTCTAAAACATTTTGACCTTTTTTAAATTCTAATTCAATATCTTCATTTTTATTATTATTTAATTGTATATAATTCATAATATAATTATAATTTTTATCAATTATTTTTGAACGAATATCATTTTTGTAATTATTTAAATTCACTTCAACAAATGTGTTTAATGAATTATTTATATTCATTTTTGATAAAATATTAATTAAATTTTTTATTTTTTTAATATTCTTCAGTTCACCATTTCTAAATTTTGATATAATAGAATTTGTCTTTATTTCAGAAATATTTTTACATTTTGCAAATATTTTAATAATTTTTTCATTTTCTTCATTTTCATGCTCTCCTACACAAAAAACTGAAAATCTTGATAATATTGAATCAGACAAACTTTGAAAAGAATTTTCTTGACAAGTTCCAATAAATATAATTGTATCTCCAAAACTTTTCAAATCAATAATTTTTTTACTATTTTCAGGGAAAAATGTTTCATATATATCTTCATTTAGCCTTATAATACTTTCTGTTCCAAATAATTCATTAAATCTTTCAAAGACTTCAGATGAAATTTGTTCAATATTCTTAAAAATTATTGATTTTTGTTCAAGAATACTAGATAAAACAGAACCTGGAGAAAATACAATTTTTGGACTTTTATTATTTTCTCCATCTTTTTTTATATTATTTATTAAATTATCAATGATTCCTTTTAAATTATTTTTGTGCTTATATACGTTATTAACAACTTTATTTAGAAATTCTTTTTCTTCTTTTGTATCATTCACATTTTCTATTATATTTGGATCTTCTCCAGATATATTGCATAAAAGTTCATAAAAGAATTGCCTGGTATTTTTTTGTGAAATAAAATTAGGACTACCAAGAAGTTGATCTACCGTTGTTTTTTTATTTAAAAATATTATATTATATTGTTTCTCTAATTTTGGTATTTTTGATTCTATGAAAAATTCTGCTAATTTTGTTTTATAGCTTGATGGACCCATTAAAATTATTGGTTCATTTTTAGAAATTAAATTTAATTTAAAAAAATCATCATAAAAATTTGATAATATATTATTGAATTCTTCATCTTTCATTTTTTCTTTAAGTTCAAAGAATTTTATGGATAATTTTCCTTTTTTAATTAACGAATTATTAATATCTCCAATTGGTTTATTATAATAACTGTCCCATAATTCATTTGAATCATTATCATTTTTAATCCCAAAAATTTCGGTAAAAATTAAATGTAAAATTTTTGATAATTTTTCTCTATTATTTTCAAAAGTATAGTCTTTTTCTAATTCATTTTTTGGTATTGATGATAATAAATAAAAATATATAAAATGAAAATATTCAAAATTATTAAAATTTCCATCATTCATATGTTCAAAAATTCTTTTCATTATTTTATCTATATCTCTAAAGGACCATTTTTGTAAATGATATTTACTTGCTATTTCATTATATTTTATCATGAATTTTCCTAAATTGACAGCATTTTCTTCAGTAAAATAATTATTATTATTTTCAAATTCTTTATTTCTTTTTTCTTTGCATATATTTATGATTTCATCTTTAATTATATTTGGATAAATTATATTTTTAATTTTTATTTGTAAATTATCAGGAACTATATTTCTACCTAAATTATCTATATCATTTTGGCATGCAATAAAAAAAAATTTTTCGTTTATATTTAAGGCTTTATCTAATGTTGGAATAAAAATATTTTTATCTAATAAAGGATCTAAAACAGGAATTAATGAATTCATTGTTGATTTAGAAGATAAATTCATTTCATCTGCAATAAAAATATATCCATTTTCTGCAGAAACTGTTAAAGGACCTTTGTGTTCTTCTATTTTTCCTTGTTTTAAATTCATAGTCCCATAAAGATCTCTTGGTTTTGTATTTCTATAAAAAGGAAATAATTTATAATTTCCATTTTCTTCTTGTAAAATTTCTGATATGAATTTAGCACTTGCTGTTTTCCCTACACCTGTAGGCCCAATAATGCATAAATGTAAATGAATTAAAAATGATGCGTAAACAATAGCCACAAAATTTTCTAGATTTTCATTTTTTTCAAAAATAAATTCATCTTTAAACCCGTTTTTTTTATCAATTAAATTTTGTTTTTTTTTTCTAAAGAGATCCAAGAGAATTTCTTTTATTTTTTTATTTTGAATTTGCTTTTCTGTAAAAAGAAGGTCAAAAATAAAATCAATTAACAATTTACTCTCAATATCCTTAAATTCTTCCATATTTAATATTAATTTTAGAGAATAACAAAATCTTGCTATATTCTTGATACAATATGAATTTTTTTTTTCTTCTTCTTTATTTATATTTTCATCTGAAATCCAAGTACTTAGTTTTGTAGCTATATATTCAATATTATTTTCTTGAAAAATAGATGCATGAATATTCATATTTTCTATTTTATTCTGAGATGAGATTTTTGAGTTTTCATTTTCTTCTTCATGAAATTCTTCATTTGTATCATTTTTATTTTCAAACATAGTATTTTCTAATTCATTGAAAATGTCTTCTTCTTCTTTTTCTTTGGCTTTATTCATTTCTTTCTCTTCCAAAATATTACCAATAAGAACTTCTACTAAATTCTTTAATTTTTCATTTGAAAAATTTTCTAATTGATTTTCTAATGTAATAATATCGAATCTATTAAGAAAAGCAGGCGACATTTTCATTAATTGCTCTATTTTGCATACTCCAATAATTCTAAAATTTTTATGAATTATAATTGAATTTTCTAGAGGATTTTCGGGAATATCAAATTTTCGTTCAATAATATTTTTATCATATTTAAAATCAAGTAGACTATTTAATCGTTCTGTTACTATTGAATTTGCTTCTTGTAAATTATCCAAAATAACTATTTTCCCATTTTTAATTGAATCTGTTAAAAAACCCTCTTTCCATTCTAAGATATTTTCATTATCTCTTTCTTTTTCTTTTTTTGGTGAATGATATCCTATTAAATCAGAGCATTTTGTTTCTTCTGTACATATGAAATGCACATAGTTATTAGGATCAATATTACTACTTTCATTATGCATTTCAGCAACCCATCTTGCAATTTGTGACTTTCCTAATCCGTCTTCCCCAATAATAATTATATTTCTTCCTTTATTTAAGGAAAATATACATGATTCAAATACTTCTTTAATAATTTCATTTTCATATATCTTATTTTTTAAATGGTCATGAATTTTGAATGTTGATTTATTATTTTGATATTCATTCCAACCATCTTTAAAACTTTCATATTTCCCTAATAAATTAAGTAATTCATTTTTTTCTTTTTTTTTATATCTTGAACCATATATTACTTTTACTGTTTGAAATGCATCTTTTTTACCTCCATCTATATATGCTTTTATAGATGCTGTAATTTCTCTTATAGTAAAACAAGCAAAATCATTTTTGGCAATTTCATTTGATGTCCATTTATTATGAAAGTCAATTAAATCAGATATAAATTTTTTATCTTTTTTTTCTAAATTATTATGGCCATTAAAAGATTTAAATAATTCTTCAGCAATTTCTTTTAATTCTTCTATTTCAAAATTGGGAAATTTAATCACTTGAAAATGAGATAAAAAACCTTGACTTAAATTTTGTCTTTTATTAGCATAATTATCTTTATTGGGATTTTGAGTAGCAATTAAGCAAAAACCTTTTTTCATTTCTTGATGAATTTTACCAATACTTGTAATTTCAATATTTATAACTTTACTATCTACTGCATCTTCAATACATTGTAGTACCTCTTGGGAGGCTAAATTGATTTCATCAAGTATTAATGGAATTCCATTTTTAAAAGCTTTATAAAATGGACCATCTACTATTTTTATTCCTGATAAAAAAGTCTTATCTGACATTAATTTTTGCATTAAATCACTTATTTTTACATCTGCACTTAGATTATATTTTATATATTTATCTTCGTCTTTTTCCCTGTTATTTGAGTTAGTTTCTACTGAATGTTTTTTTTCATAAATAAATTTACAAATTATTTCTGCGCTTAATGTTTTTGAGCATCCTGTTTCTCCTTCTAATAACACAGGTATACCATTAGAAATATATGTATATAATTTAATTAGTGCTTCCCGTAATTTCCTTAAACTATTTTTTTCATTTAAATATATTTCTGTTTTTTCCTGTTCATCATTTAATGATCTTATATAATTTTTAAATTCTTCTTGATAATCTACCACTATGCCCAAGTCATCCCATAAACTTTCTATTATGCTTAGTTCTTCGTCTGTTTCATTATTCAAACTATTCAATTGTTTTACTGAATTAGATTTATAACATTTACTATTATTATTATTACAATTAATTTGATATTTTTCGTTTATTCTGTTTTTACTTTTTTTATAAGATAATGTTGATTGAGATAAATCATTGTTATTAAAATTATTTAGAGATTTATTGTTATAATTAATATTATAATTAGAATTAGGAATAGATGATTGTAATGATGGATTTTTCATTTTTTTTCAATTATGTTATTATTTAAAATTTATATTTGAAAAAATATTAATTTATAGAAAATATATATCATTTTATGTTTTATATTAGAAAAAAATAGTTTAAGGAAATTACGGGAAGCACTAATTAAATTATCAGTAGAAATAACAAATAGAGAAAATAATATTTTTAAATTAAAAAAATATAACAGTGTTTTAGAAAAATATGTCATAGATAAAAACGATCAAGTAGAACAAAATATATTTGATAAAATTCAGAATACAATTAAATTTTTAAGATTAAATGCTGTAAATGTAATAAATCAAATGGGAAAAATAAGAGAAATAGCATCGTACTATGAATTGAAAGGGAAATGGGACCCAAGAAGGGCAAATCGGGCATATTTATATAATAGTCATTATTTATTAAATATGACTAATAATATTAAATTCATCAATAACTCGATATTATTTAATTTTATTGAAACTGATAACGGTATAAAAAAGACTGATTTATTTTTTTCTAATTGTAAAAATATTATTACAGATGATAATACCAAATTAAGTATGCCTATATCTATAGAACTCAAAAATGCTATAAATAAATGCAAATATATTATTTTACAAGATACTTTATTAAATAATATTAAAAGAGATAATATGCTTATTAAACAAAGACATATGTTCTCACCTAAAACACTTAAAATTAAAAATAATATATTACCAAAATGTCAAAGCGATATATGTTTATTAAATGAATCTGATGCAAAAAAATATATAACAATGTTTGGACATAGCAAAGTTAATTTAAGTAGGACTTTATATTACTTAAAAAAGACTATGGGTAATGATTATGAAAAGATGTTTTTTAATTCAAATATAAATCGGAAAAAACCCAAAAATTTAAATATCAAAAGAAGTTTAGATATATTCGATAAACATTTTCATATAATTAAAAAAAATATAAATATTATAAATGATGATAATAATAGTATGAATAATAATAAAATAATTATAGAACATTCTGATATAAAGGGAGATGATAATATTCATAACTATACTCATAAAAATAGTAAAATTATATTAGAGCATATTAATGCTGATAATGAAGATAACAAAATAAATAATGATAAAATAAATAAAGAGAAAATAGATAAAGAAAAAGTTAAAAGAATAAGACCAAATGAAAAGGGTGATAATAAAAAAAGGATGAGAAATCAAAAGAAAAATAAAGATATAAATCATTTAATAAATGAAAAAGAGAAACAAAATATTATTATTTCTAAAAATGAAAATGAAAAGGAATCAAAAATAAAAGAAGATGATATTGTAAATATAAATAATAATAAAAATGAAAAAATAGAGAAAAATAATGAAAATGAAAATAATTCAAATAAAAATAATGAAGAAATGAATGAAAATATTTATAAAAATGAGTTTAAAGAAAATGTATTAATTGATAATCATGATTTAAATAATAACAATTATAAAGAAAATAAAAATAATGAAAAAGATAATGATTATAATGATAATAGAATAAAAACTAGTAAAAATGATAATATAAAGCATGATGATGATAATAATAAAATAAATGACAATGAAAATAATAAAGAAAATGCCAATAATAATGAAAATAATAATAATGAAAATAATAATAATAATGAAAAAAATAATAATGAGCATAATATAATTGATAATAATGATAATAATATAATTGATAATAATATAAATAATAATTTAATTGATAATAATATAAATGATAATTCTAAAAATAATGATATTATTAAAGATGAAATAATAAATAATAATAAAAATATAAATAATAGTAATAAAAATATAAATATAGATATAGATAATGAGAATAATAAAAATGATGATTATATTACTAATAATAGTGTAAAAAATATAAATGACACAAATAATATTATTGAAAATAATAATATTAATACTGATGATAAAAATAATGATAAAAATAAAGATGAAAACACTGATATAAATAACCAAGTTAATATAAGAAAAGAAAGTAAAGAAAAAATTGATGAAAATGAAAATGATAATAATAATAATGATAATAATGATAATAATGGAGAAGAAGAAAAAAGTATTGAAAACATTGAAAATTTAGTAGGAAAAGAAAAAATGGATGAAGAAAATAAAGATATGGATAAAGATAATATAAGTGATGATAATAGAATTAAAGATATGAAATTTACTGAATCAAATGAAGAAGAAAACAAAATAGAAGAAAATAAAAATGAAGAAAATAAAAAAATTAAAAAAAGCCATAAAGAATTTAGGGAGTCTGTTTTTGAAGAGAATAATATGCCACAAGATCAAAATATTGTTAATGAAGATAAAAAAATTGAAGAAAAGATGGAAAACGTACGTGATGACCATGATAAAATTGAAAATAATTTTTTGAAAGAAGAGAAAATGAGTTCAAAAGAAGAAAAGAATGAAAGTAGTAATAAAAAAGAAAAATTAATAAAATATAAAAAATATACTCAAGAAGAATTAAAAAAATTTGAAGATGAGGATGATGAAGAAGAAGATAATAATGGAGTATCTATTGATTATGGGAATTTATAGTAATATATTTATTAAAAAATAATATATTATAGAAAATTATTTTTTTAAGTAAATTAAAATAATTATTATATATTCTCTATTAACGATAATGTTTTTAAGTTTTAATTTAATATTTTTTTTAGTTGTATATTATTCATAATAGAAAAATATTATTTTTTAATTAAGGAAAAAAATTAAATTTTATCTTTTAATGTTAGTTATCAATTACTTAAAGCAAATTACTATTCATTAATTATATAGAAATTAATGAAGTAAAAAATGATACAAAATTTGATTCTTTCTTATTTCTTATTTCTTATTTAATATAAAAAAAAGAATTAATAACAATATTTTTTTAATTATAAAAAAATATATTAATTTTTTCATTATGAAATTAAATTTAAATTTATTTTTAAAAAATAAATTTTAATAACAAATTATATTTATTTTTTCATTATTGGGGATTGGGGATTGGGGATTGGGG
>JAJJLS010022701.1:0-18436 GCA_023783355.1 Polyplastron multivesiculatum
ATAAATATTAATTTAATTAATAAAATATACAGCATTAAAAATAAATAATATAAAAAATATTAAATAAAATTAAAATAATAAAATAATTATAATTAAATGATTTAAATTGTGAAATTATATTTTTTTATAAATGGAGCAAGGAGGAGAAATTGAAATAGAAAATAGAAACAGTACAAATGAAAATAATGATGAGAGATATACTCAAGTTGAAAATGATGTTTTATCAAATCCAATTGAAGGCTATAAAGAAGATAAAGAAGAAAATGAAGAGAATGTTGCTGAAATTAAAGAAAAAGATGATTCAACAATAAAGCAAAATAAAAAAGAGTTTAAAAAATTAAAAATAATTTTATTAGGTGAATTTGGGTCAGGGAAAACTAGTTTAATAAATAGATATATTAATAATAAATTTAATAATTTTGGACAAGCTACTATAGGATCTGATGTAAAATCTAAAAAATTTGAAGTAGATAAAAATTTGACAGCAGAATTATTAATTCACGATACAACTAATGAAGAAAAACTAGGGAAAATAACAAGGAATTATTATTTAGATGCTCATGGTGCTATTATTGTATTTGATTTAACTAATGAACAATCATTTCTTAAATTAAAATATTGGATGGACGAATTGAATTCAAATGCACCTAAAGATATAGTTCTTTGTATATTAGGTAATAAAGCTGATTTAGATGTAGATAGAAAAGTTAAATTTGAGGATGCTAAAAATTTAGCTGGTGATCATTTATATTATGAAGTAAGTGCTAAAACTGGAAATAATGTATCTTTGGCATTTGAGCAATTAACTATCGGAGTTATTGAAAAGCAAAAAGAAGAAGAAAGTAATCCTGATAAAGTACTAAGAGGTAAAGAAGGAAGAAAAACTACTGATTTAAATGATCTTAATAAGGATTTAATGTCAAAGAAAAAATGCTGCTAAAATCTATAAAAAATATTAACAAATATAATTTTATTTATAATTAATAATAAAAGAAAAAGAGTTGAATATAATTAAATTTATTTAGTTGAATTATTAAATATAAAATTAAATATTTTTAATTTTAATTAATTAATTAAATATATTAATAAAATTAACTCAAATTAATTGATATTTATTTTACTAAAAAAATAATTTATTATTTTACTAAAAATGAAAATTAATAACTTAAAGAATGATATAAAACAATTAGATTCTTTAAAAAATTATATTCTCAAAGATGATATTGGAGAAGGTAATTTTGGTAAAATGAAATTAGCAAAATATAAGCCCACAGGGGATGAATATGCCATAAAAATTCTAAATAAAGATACAATAAAACAAAAAATGAAAAATGTTGATTTCAAAGAAAATGAAATAATAACAAAATTTCATCATATAAACATTGTTAATGTCTTCGAATTAATAGAAGATAAAGAAAATTATTATATAATAATGGAATATTGCCAAAAAGGTGAATTATTTGATTATATAGTATCTAAAAAAAGATTATCAGAAGAAGAAGCCTCAATTTTTTTTTACCAATTAATAAATGGAGTTAACTATATACACAGTAAAGAAATAGCTCATAGAGATTTAAAACCAGAAAATTTACTATTAACTAATAAAAAAATATTGAAAATAATAGATTTTGGTTTAAGCCATGAATATGATGGTAACGCTTTATTAAAAACAAAATGCGGATCCCCAAGTTATGCAGCTCCGGAGCTGATTAAAGGGAAACAATATGACGGTTTTAAAATTGATATATGGTGTTGTGGAATTATTTTATATGCAATGGTTTGTGGATACTTACCTTTTGAAGGTGAAACAAATAAAGAATTATTTAAAAATATATTGGAATGTAATCCTGAATATCCTGATAGTTTAAGTAAAAATTGTAAAAAATTACTTAAATATATATTAGTTGCTGATCCAAATAAAAGAATAAATATTGAAGATATTAAACATAGTGAGTTTTATTTAAAAGGAAAAGAATTATGTAAAAAAAATTATGATGTTAATTTAGAGGAATTAGATAAAAATAGTTATAATATTAAAAATGATGATAATAATATTGATAATAATAAGAATAATATAGAAATAAATTCTGATAGAAAAGATAAAGAAATATTAATTAATAATAAAAATGATAATATATTTACTAAAATAGAAGTAATAAATGAAAAAAATAATAAAATCATTGATAACAATATTAAAAATAAGGAAAATAGAAATATAAATATTGAAGATAATAGTATAAATGAAAAAAATAATAAATTAATAAATGAAAAAGAAAAGAAAAAGTATGAAATATTATTTGGTACTATAAAAGATGATGATATTATAAGTAAATATTCAAATAAAAATTCACAAGCAAATAAAAAAATTAATATGAATAGTATTGTGAATACTTTCCGTCAAAAAATTATTAATAATAAAAATCATAATAATAATTTATTAACTATAAAAAACCCTGAAATAAATGATGATAATCATAATTATAAATATAATAATATTTTACAAACAGAATCAAATAATATAAAAAATATTTTCAAATTAAATTTAAATTTAAATAAAACTAATGATAGTCATTCTTTAAATAAAGATTTTCAATCAAAATATAATAACAGATTTAATAAAAATACAAAAGATTATAAATTATTAGAAACAAATTCAAATAATGAATATGAAAAAATATTAAATAAAAGTAATAAGAAAGTATCTATAAATACTAATAATAATAGTCATAGTCCAAATTTTACAATAATGAATAATCCAAAAGTAAATTTAAAGCTTAATAAAAAAATAATATTAGACAATCATTATTCTAATAATATTTCTCATATTAATTCTATAAAAGAAAGATTAAATTATTTTACGGCGGTGAATACTATAAATAATTTCGAATTAGATAATATTAATAATAAAAGTATTAGTGCAAAAAGAAAAAAAAAGAAAATACCACCTATCAAAGGTGAGGATAATATTTTTAATAATTCTAATTTATATTATAATGATATAAATATAAATATTAATAATGTAAATATAAATAATACTAATGAAAATTTTATTAACTTAAATAAATTAAATGATACAAATTTTTTACAAAATACAGATAAAATAAAAATAAATATTAATAATATTAATAATAATGAAAATCTAGCAAATTATATTAAATTTAAAAATAATATTCTACAAAAAAATGAAAAAAGAAATTCATTAAGTGTGCAAAAAACAGAAGATAAAGATAAAACATTAAAAGAAAATATTAATAATATTTCAAAGGGGGAAAACAGCATAATAAAGCCCCAAAAAAACCTAAATAAAATAATATCAAATTTACAAAATAATAAAAGAAAACTTGGAAAAAGTATTGATTTAAGCAATATTAATAATAATAAAGGAGTTTTAAAAAAGAAAATATTTAAAAATTTTTATTATAATAATACAAATGAGTCAAATTCAGCAAATACATATTTAAATAATAATATGAATAATGAATCAAATTCAGCAAATGGTTATATGAATAATAATAAATGTAATACTATAAATAATTATATTAATAATAATTGGTATAATAATAATTTTGAAAAAACTCCAAAGCATATAAATATTAAAAAAAATTCGTATATAAATTCGAGTGGAAAAGAAAAACAAACAAAAAATAGAATTAATAATATTATTAAAATTAATAATAAATATGAATTAGGTGATGATAAAAATAAATATAAAAAAGGTCATAAATATCAAATAGCTATAAAAGAATTTTTGAATCTTGTACAAAATAGTAATAATAATAAAACTAGTAATAGTGGAAAAAATAGTCCAAATAAAGATTTTTTACCTTATTTATAAATGAAATTATTCTTGATTTTTAATTTTTAAAATCTAATTTCATGGTATAATAGATTTTTTCTATTCTAATTTATTATTAATATTTATTATTATTATTTAATTGATCATCATAATTAAAAATAATAAAAATTAAATTATAAATGACTTTCTAATTAAATTTTTTTTATTTATTTTTATTAATTAACTAATATTTTTATTTATATTTTATTTATTCTAATTAAATTCTTTTTTTCTTCTTTCTTGTAATTGGTTTTTCTTCATTTACAATGGCTTCATCTAAGAAACTAATTTCTTGTTCATCTTTTTCTTTAATTAGATTATAAAATTCATAGATTTGTTTTACTTTTAAATCAAATTCTTTAATTAAATCTGAAATAATTTCCTGTAAATTTTTTAATTTTCTAATTTTTTCTTCCCATAAATCAGCTTTTTTTAAATGATTAGCTAAAGGACTTTCTAAATCAATAAGCACTTTTTGTTTTTTTCTAATTAAATACCTTGATATGAATCTCCTTACAGCTGCTCCAAATTCTGCAATTGTAAAATTATCGTTTATATTTAAATTATCTACTAACAATTTAGCTTTTATTTTCATTTTGATTTCTTCTTTTATATCTACCTTATATTCAATAGGTAAGTTATTTATTATATCTTTAAAGCATATATGTTCAAATAAAAAAAATATATTCATAATGTTTTCTACTTTTAATTTTTGGTCTTTATCAAAAAATTCAAAAGTTTCATCATCGATTTTTAAGTATTTATCTGCAGAGGTTATAATATTTTTAATTGTATCGTTTTCTTTAACATTATTATTAACTAAATAAAAAATAATTAATTGTATAGAACCAAGAATTGGTTTAAAATCAATTTTTCCTCCAATTCTTTTAGTTTTAATATATTCAATAATCTTATCTACTTCTTCTTTTCCTAAATCTTTTTGTTTATATTTTAAATAAAATTTATCTAAAATATCAGATTTTCCTGCATTAAAACCTTCTCCCCAATAATTCATGAAATTTAAGTTCTCTTCATCTTCAAATAAACATTTTCCAGATAAAACGAATTTACCAAGTTCATCTTCTATAGAGACTATATCATATAAAAATGAATTATAGTTTAAATAATTAATTGTACCATTTTTGCCGTAAATATTTCTACTAGAAAAAGCATAAATTAAATCTTCAAAACTACTAATTCTTAAATCATCAAAACAATTATTAATTAATAATATTTGATTTTTATTTGCTTGATAAATAGGTATTTTATTTTTCATATTTTCAATAAAATAATTTAAATTTTTATTATTTGAACAATATTTTATTATATATTCTAAAAATCCATTTTGCCATTTAATAAATTTCTCATAGGCGGCAGCTATATACATTCCATATCCATTTTCATTAACATCATTTAAGAAATAAACTAAATTATCTTTTTCTGTTAAATCTTTGACTTTCATCACATTATTAGATTGATATTGAATTGCTTTATCTTTAATTGCTTGCCAAGATTTCTTAAAACTATCAAAATATTTCATAAAATCTTTAACAATATTTGTATCTAACATTCTATTTTTGGCATCTTCTCTTGAAATTTTAAATGAATAATGATCTATCATCATATTTGCAAAATTATTAAAAGCTGGAAAATATTCCATTTTTTTGACATCAGAATTATCATTAGAATATTCAGATAAAAATTGAAATAACAAGGGATGAGTATACATATAATCTTCTTCTGGACCTAGTTCTTTTATTAAATTATCTAATGTTCTATATTTTGTATAAGTGAAGTATTTTAAAAATGGATATTCTTCAAAAGGATAAATTTCTTCAATTGGAGGTTCTAATTCACTTATTATAGTTCTTATATTTTTCTCTTTTAATGTTGATAATTGTTTATTAATTTTTAAATATTTTTCTGAATAATCTGGATATTCATTAATACATGCTTCAATTAGTTTTTCCACTTTTTCTTCAAATGTATATAATTCTTCTTCTTTTGTAATTAATTTACATTTTTTAATCAATTCAGATAATCTTTTGAATATTAAATTCATGAAAATTTCAATAGATATTATATTTTTTTTTCTTAATGCTTCATCTAATAAATTCCAATTAGCTTTTATCACATCAAGACAATTCATTCCGATTATTTCAAAATTTTTATTAAATTCATTATTAGTATAATAGTTAAGACAATTAGCAAAGAATAAATGATTATATAAAATAAAATTTAATAATCTAAAACCAATTTCACTTAAATTTCTAACTTTTTTATGAACTAATAAAAATTTTTCTTTAGATATAAAATTAATTCCAGTATTATTTTTTTCTTTTCCTTTTTCTTTATTATTTTGAGATTGATAATTTCCTGGAATAAAACTTGTATTTATTGTTTTTAAACAATCTTCACTTAGTATAGATGAATATAAAAATTTATTATTATTTAAGGTTTGGACACAAAAACGGAATCCATATAATAAACTTTCGAAAGGATTATCATTAGAGAAATCAGATTTTTTTTCTCTTTCTTCTAATTTAGGTTTTATTATATTATTAAATTGATTTTCATTAAAAAATAAAAATAATAATTGTTTTAAATTATTGTTATAATTATTAAATAATAATTCGCATATTTTTGAGAAATGTGAATAATCTTCATTATTTTTTTTCATTTCTAATTTACTAATTATTTGATTTATTGATACCATTATAAATACATCAAGATCATTTTTTTTCAAAAAATTAGTCAAAACTTTTTGAGCATCTTCTATACTTTTATTTTTATACTCATTAAATTCTTTATTATATTTTTCATAATCTTGTGGTACAAAAGGTATGAAATATTTTGTTAAATAAAAAGTTTCATTTTGATTATCTTCAACTAAAATATTATAGAAATCAATTTGTATTGTTTCATAATTAAAAGCAATTAATTTTTCCCAATTTCTATTCATTATATTAAAGAATAATTTAAATAAATAAATTTTTATTACATTTCTAAATTTATTATTAGCATTAGGACCTTTTATTTCTTGTATAATATCATGAATACTTTTAATGTTTTGCACATTATTATAAGCGAAAGAAACAACTTTGCTCAAATAAATTTTTATATATGATATTGCATATAATTTACATAAATTATCATTTTTAATATTATTATTTTTGTGTTCATATATTTCATCTAGTATCCGAATGCATTCTTTGAATATATTAAAAGATAAATCAAATATAATATTAGTTTCATTTTTACTTTCATAATATGATTTAAAATAATTTTTATTTTCTTTATTATTATAATCTAAACTTGTTATAGAATCAAAAAATATTAATATATTATATTCAAATATATTAATAATTGCTTGTTCTAAAAATTCTTCTTTACAATTATTTAAAGTCGTTATTAAAGGAGTATTAAGTTCTTGAATATTATTTAAATTGTTTTTCATTTCTTCTGGGGAACTTTCTAAATTTATTATTAAATTAAATAATTGATAATTTTTATATATAAATTCATTTTTAGTCAAAATAGTTTCTAGCAATAAATTTTTAAAAGAATCAAAAGATGTTTTAATATATTCACTCTTAAATATTACTGACATTATATCATTAAATGATTTATCTTTTCCTATTGAATCATTTAAATATTTATAAAATTGATTGAAATTATCTTTTAATTCTTCTTCTTTTTCTCCATTTATAAGGCAAGTTTCATTTGAGAAAAATTTAATTAATTTTGTAATATTTTCTGATGTATCTATTTTATTTGAATTAAAGCAATCATATAATAATAAAAATTCTTCTAAAGTATATATTTCTTTTGAATATAACATTAAATTATTTTGAATTCTTAAAGCTTGTTGTAATATTTCTTTATTAATGTTTATTAATTGAGAAAGTTTTTCTTTATTATTTTTTAAACTAATATATATATTTTCATTTGATGTAACAACTTTTAAAATAGATTCTATTCCTAAGAAAAATGGTTTATTAACAATAGATGTATATGATTGGTTTCTTTCTGATACTTCATATTTTATTTGCTCTTTGTTAATAATTTCTTTAATTTGTTCGAATAAATTACTTATAATTTTATTTAATTTTGAAAAAATATTTAAAATAATTGTTATCTCTTCTGAATATGCTTCAACCCAATTCATTATATTTACTACATTTTTAATTACATCTTTTTCTTGAAAATCTTTTTCTGAATTATTTCTTTTCTCTACTAGAAATGCTAAAAATTGTCTAATTGATTCATAATCTATAACATTTTCATTATTCTCTTTAATATTATTTTTTAAATGAGTTTCAATAAATAAAAAATAATAATCTTCTAAAAATAAATTAAATAATTCTTCTTTTATATACATGTTATTTTCATCTTTCAGAATTTCTGATATTGTTTCATTTTTTTCAATTTCTGAAGAAACAATTAAATTATAAATTTTTATTTTAGAAAAATATTCTTTTTTTTTACTGTCTATTTCTTCTTCTTCAATATCTTCTTCTCTTAAAGTATTTTCATTATTCTTATATAGATTTATATATTCGTTTCTAAATTTTTTAATAATTGAATTAATTATTCCTTTGAATCCTGGTAATTTAAACCCTAAAATAATATCTAATTTATTGTTACCTTGTTCTTCAATTATATGTTTTTTATTACTTTCCTCATCATTTTCAAAAATAATTAATTTTTCTAAATATATATTTTTAGCTCTTTCTAAAACTATCTCAACATTTTCATTAATATTATTACCTTTATTTTCTTCAGTTTCTTTATTTTTTTTATCTTTTTCTTCATCTTCATCCTCTATTATTTGGTCTTTTTCGATTTTATTTTTATTTTCATTAATTTTTTTAATTTCCAAATTTGATAATAAAGTAGAAAAAAATTGATCTTGCTCTGCCTTATAATAAAGTAAATATAAATTCTTTAAATAAAGTTTAGATAAATTTTGTTGAATTATTTTTATTAAATCAATATCATCTGGAGTAATAGAGTTTTCTTTTTTAAAAAATTGAATAATAATATCTTCTTCTTTTTCTATTTGTTTGAATATTGCTTTATGAATATTTTTCATTAATTCATTATCATTCGTTATATAATTAGCTAACCTGTTTACATAATTGTTTTCATTTAATTTTCCAATTACATTAGAAAAATTATATTTCATATAACTTAAAGCTATATAAATATTTCTTGTTAAAACTGTATCTAAATCAAGACATTTCTCAAAAAGTTCTCTTCCTTTTAAATTAATCAAATTATCTACTGTAAAATCATTTGATCCATTTAAATTATCAATAAATATTTGATAATAATCAGATAAATGAGAAATTGTTTCTTTTTTCTCATTTTCATCTGAAGAATTATTAAAATTTCTTGTTAAATGTACAATTAATATAAAAGCTTTTTTAATGCTTTCATTTTTATCATTTATCATTTCCTTTTCTTTATTTTCAAGGAAAAATTTAATATAATTTAGAAAATTTCTTTCATTTTCAGTAAATCGAATTAAGCATACTTTCAAATTGTCATCATTCAAAAAAGAATCAATTTCTGTTTCAAATTCATTTTCAGATTCAAATGAACTAATTTTTAAATCTTTTATATTTTTTTGATTTTCTTTATTATTTATTTCTCCCAATAATTGACTATTATTAATTGAATCTGGAAGTTCAATAACATCTAAAACATGACTAAATGTATAAACAATATTATTTTTGTTTTCCAATTTTTCCAAAAATTTTACTAAATTTTGATGCTCTCCTTTTCTATATTCTTCTATAATTAGCTTTGATACTTCTGGATAATTGCTTTGGAATCCACTGAATTTCATACAAAGTAATATATCTTGTGGTAAAATTAAACTAATTTTAGAAATAACTATATTTATTATATCTTGCATATTTAGTTTTTCATTATTTTTTTTTCTATTTTTTTTTGCTTGATAAATGATTCCTTGAATTTCTTCTATATTATTATTAATGAAAATATTTTTTAAATCATAATTAATTCCTTTATATACATCTTTATTAATATTAACTAATTCTTGTAAAATATTATAAATTCTTTCTGATTCTTTTCTTTCATTCTCTAAATCAATAAGGCATTCAAAAGAAATAATATGCTTTTCAAATCTATTTAGAAAAGGTGGTTCTTCATTATTTATTTGACTTTCATCAACATTTACAATACATCTAAATTCATTATTAACAATAGAAAAAGCATTAGTAGAAGAACCTACTGCAATTCTGGCAAATTTTTTTTTCCCCATTTCTTGGAAATTTTGATTAAATAAATCATATAAACTAGGATAAACCGATTCTAAATTTTTTAAAATTAAAACTTTTCCTTGCTCCATATGTAATTGAATTTTATTTAATATTTTTAAACTATATTCTTCGCTTTTAGCATCATTTTCAAATTGTGAACCTATATAAAAACTATATTTCTTACCTAATTCCTCTAAGAGTGCAGATAATAAATATGTACTTATAGAATATTTTGAAATAACTAATAAATATCTGCTTTCTATATCATTAATATTTTCTTTTATTCTATTATAAACTTCATATTCTTTACGAATTATATAATTTTCATATTTTTCTTTGAATATTTCTTTTATTATTTCTAAAGAAGTTTTTGATTCTAATTGCAAACCGCCAAAATTTCTTTCAATGCTTGATATAGCAATACCTTGTAAAACATGTTCATCAATTAGACTATTTTTTATTTGAATTAATTCTCTTGAAGCAATTTTAACTAAATGGTAAAAGTCCCTATTTCCATGAAATTCATCTTTACCACCTTGATTATAATGTTCTTTCAAATAATTTTTATATTTAAAATATATTTCTCCAAAATTTTCAAAAAATCCTTTGTGTAGATTTGCCAAATTATCATCATAAGATTTTCCTATTATTAATGCTGTTTCTTTGGTTTCATCCAATTCAGGATCTGGGATGGATAAAAATATTCCTCTATTCATTTTAGAAGCATCTAAAGCCCAATTTGATATACCAACGAAAGCAACTTTTTTATCTCCTTCATTTAAATCATATTCCAATTCAGAATGAATAACTTTTAAAGGGTTATTAGGAGAATGCTCTGCAAGACCCATTTCATCAAAGTAAATCATTGATATATTATTTTTTTTATCTTCTTCATTAAGATTAGAAAATTTTTTTCTTGCTAAATCAAATATTTTTTTCACTCCTTGAGAAGTACTACTCATTGAACCTTGATATGAATTTAAAATAATTCTAGGTAGAGTTCTAAATAATGGTGAATTTGATGAACTCCCTTTCATGGATTTGTTTATTAATTGTACACTTAAAGATTTACTACAACCAGGTTTACCAACAATAAATATTGGAACTTTGCAATTAATTGCAACAAATAATGAAAAAATATTATCCAATAAAGCCCTATTTTTTGCAATACCTTTTTCTAATTGAATGTTATCAACAATATATTGTTCTTCTTTTAGAGGAATATTAAGAAAATCCATTTTTTTAAATTTTTCATCAAAATTCTTTAATATTTTATTTAATTCATTCTTCAATTCTTTTCTTGTTTTACTATCTGTTATTCTCAAATAATAACAAACAAAAATTGATAAAATAATTGAATATATATGTAGAGAATACTCATCCAAGTTCTTATAAAATTCTTCCCCTCCATCAATTTTCGTATTATGGCTTTCAATTTCTTTTTTATTTATTAGATATTTGAAAAAAAATTCATAGAAAATATTAAATCTTCTGATTTCCCTTAAAGATACTGATGATACATCATTTTTTTCTCTTATGAAATTTTGTGCGCAGACTATCATATCTTTTGCAAATTTATGAATTTTTTTTAGAGCATTTTTTTCTAAATTTCCTTTATTTTCATTAAATATTTTGGTAATTGATTCTAAAATAATACTTTCAATATATCGAACTTCATCTTCTTTTTCTAAATTTCCAAAATCAAAAACAAAATTAAGTAAAGAATGAGGTAAAGGATTAACAGTATATACTAAAGTATTATCCATAGACCTTTTTAATCTTTCTTTTTCTTTATCATTTAATTTTTGTATTTCATTATAGGCTTTATTTGGATCAAGACCAGCTTTTTCCTTTATATTTTTATCACCTAGTCTATAAGGGTTGCATGCTGCAATAAAAACAATATTAGTAGGGAGAGGATTTCCTTGATATGAATGATTGCACATTAATTCGGTTATTAAACCCATTGATTTACATGTATTTATTTCATCTAAAAAAACCCATATTTTCTTTGGGAAATAGATATATCCCTTTTTTTTAAGTTCTTCCAGCTTTTTTTTTTCACTCTTGTCTAATTCTTTTGCTTCCTCAATAACATTATTTTTAAGGAATGAAATAATGTCTTTATCAGTTGTACCTGCATGAATATTCAATATTTTCATTTTATTATTAGAACCATTATTAATCATTTCTGATAATTTTCTTATAAGAGATGTTTTACCACATCCAGTTTCTCCCATCATTATTACTGGAATATTTGCACGTATTCTTAATAATATAAGAACCATTTTAACAAAGTTGTCTGCAGTAAAAACATATGATCCAGCAATTTCTTTCAAAGTTTTTTTATCTTCATAAAGTGAAAGATTTTTATTTTTTTCTTCATCATTAATTGGATTTTTGATATTTAAAATATCTCTTAATTCTTTTAGAAATTGTTCTGGCTTAAATTCTTTATAATTAGGAATTTTATAATTATTATCATTAAATTGACTATTTTTAAAATCACATAAACTTTTATATTCATCATCATCAAATTTATTGGTTATAAAACTAAATCCTTGCCCGTCTTCTTCATGGAAAAATAATAAAGAAGGATTTATTTTATCATAAGAAATTATATCATGTTTATTATTGGCTAAACGTTTCATAGCATTATCGATATCAATATTTTCATTATATATACCAAAATTAATGTTATGAACTTCTTTTTGACTTTCTAGAATTTCATTAAAGGCACCCTTTGTAAAATATTTTGTTAACTCAATAAAGTTTTTTAATATAAAAAGTCTTACTTTCTCTAGCCCTCTTTCCTTAAGAGTATTTACATTAAGATAAAAACATTGATTAAATTTTTTAAATTGTGTTGATAAAATATCTATAAATGATGTTATTTGATAATAGTTTGGTTCTTTAATAGTTTTTTTAATTTCATTAAATATTAAATCTTGACATTCTTTTTGAGAAAATTTTCTAGCATATTTTACTGTTCTGCTATATTCAGATCCTAAATAACTTTCTGGAGTTATTGAAACAAAAAACAAATCTACTTGATCTGCTGTCATATTTTTATCATCTCCTTTTTTATCCTCTTTTAATAACCATAAGAAGTTCGCAACTACTTGAATATTAGAATATATCAAATTTGGCACAATTAAATCAGCCAAATTCCCAATTTTTAATTTCCTAATAGGAAATAAGCTTAATATTGGAATTTTTTCAATGAAACCTATAAATCCATTTGGAATTTCAATTTTAATTTCAATATCTTTTGAAAAATAAAAAAAATCTTCATTTCTTCTATATAATTTAGTTATTAACAATGAAAAAAGAAATTCTGTCAGAAGATCAATTTGATCTGTATCATATAAATCTAAATGGATAATGCTATCATTTGAAAAGTTTATATTTTTTAGTCTTTCTATTATAATCTCCCTATTAAATACACCTCCAAAAGGAAAATGAATATATTTTTTTTTTTTCTTTTCAATTTCCAATCTAATTTGAGTTGATTTTCCAACACCGGATTTATCAGAAGAAATTATTTCTACTTTTGAATCTTTTTCAAATTTGATTTTTTCTATTTCTTTTTCTTCTTTTTTTCCAAAATTATCGAATTTTTTTATAAATGAAAATAAACTTTTAATTATATCACTATCTTTATTTATATATGCAATAATTAAAATTGAATCGATTGATTTGATATGCTCATGATTTTCAGTTAATAGTTCTTTTAAAGTTTCCATAAAAACATTCCTTTTCTCAAATTCCAATAATTCTACTCCACCAATAATAAAACATGAATTAAATTCGCATAACATTGACCTATATAAAAATGCAATTAATTCTTCACTCGTAGTCTCTTTGTTGCATAATAAAACTGTTTGAGCTTCAGGATTTTTATTTGTCAAATATTTATATACTTGATATATTTTTATTTCTAAATTAGTGCAATAATATAAGAAAACTCCTTTATCTCCACTATTTTTAAACTTTTTTTTAATTAAACTATCTTCATATATTTTTGCCAAAGTTAATTTGTTTTTTTCTAATGTTTTATTTATATATTCTTCACAATTGTTAATAATATCTTCGTAAATATTATTATCAGTTGATTTATATGTAAAATCTATTTCTTTTTCAATTTTATTTGATATATAATTTAAGAAATTGGATATTTTATTTTTATCCTTTTCTTTTTTAGTAAGAATATCATAAAGAAAATTAAAATGTCTTCCATAAATAAATCTTATGAGAGGTTTATATTTATATGCTATTAATTGTGTTTTTTTTAATTGTTCTAACATAACCTGTAATTTAGATATTATTTGTCCAGATTCTTTAGTATTTAATTGGCATCCAATATAAGTAGAAGTACCTTTATTTATATTTATGACTATCTCTATTTTTTCAGGATATCCAGACATATAAATATTCTCTAATAATTTATAAATAGTATTTATTTTAGATACTTTTTCAATAAAATCTCTATATTTTTCCGATAATTGTTTTTCCGTTTTATCTCCTGTTATTTTTTTAGTTAATTGAATTCTATCTCTTAATTCAAGGAGATCACCCAAATTTAATTCATTAGATTTTATTTGTTTTTGGTTATCTTTTTCAATTTCCTCATTATAAATACATTTAAAAAAATTATTTTTTATATTTGTAAGAATAAATTTTGACTCTTTGCATAATAATAAAACCTTTTTTTTGGATGCTTCTGATTTGTCGAAGCCATAATCGACTAATGATTTTATTTCAGAATAATTATTAACAAACCTATTAAAGCATATTTCTATATCTTTATCTTTACTATTTTCTACTTCTTTTTTGAAAGATTTAATAATATCAATATCTTTTTTATTCTTTAATTCTTTTGGATTACCTAATTTATTAATAAAAATAATACATTTTTCTAAATCCAAAATATCATTAACATTTATAAAAGAATTATCTATTTCTCCTACAAGTTCCTGGATACTACTGCAATCATCAATTGTTTTTTTTAATAAAAATGATAAAGCTTCAGGTTGTTCTTTTAATTTCAATAAAATATTCAAATAATTAGCCCCTTTGCATTTTTCATCATATAAAATATCAGTCTTAATACCAAATGAATTTAAATCATTGATTGCACTTAATATGATTTCTTCTTTAGAGGATTCTTTTAAATTTTTAATTATTATTTTCAAATGATCATATAATTCTCCTTTTGAACCAATTTTAACTAGAAACGAATATATTGCATATGAAATTTTAAGTACATCTTCTTTTCTAGATAATATAATCATATATTTTATTATTTCTTGTTTATTATATTTTTTGATTTCAAATATTTTTGCTAAAGTTTCTATTATTTTATCAATTTCTTCTTTGCTTTTGTTTTTAACCGTGTTAAGACAAATATCTAAAAGGTCTTTACTTAATAGATTTATATCTTTAGTAAATATATTTTTTAATAAATCAAATGTATCTTCAGTCTTCTTTAAGAGCTCATCCTCATTTTTAATATTTTTTTTAATATTATTATAAATAACTAAAAAAAATACACTCTTTATTTTTACTAGTCTTTCTTCAGCATTTTTCTTATAATTTTCTGTAAAAATGGTATATTTTTGAGTATAATTTTGGTCATAATAATAATTTAATTTATTTTTTTTTATTTCACTAATTATATTTTTTATTTCTTCAATATTTTTATACTCTTTAATTTCATAAAATATAACTAAATCATCGACAATTAATTGTAAATCGTCAATAACCTTTTTAATTTCTTTATAATAATTATCAATAATATTCTTGTATTCATTTGCCTTATCATTATCATTTAAACTAATTTGTTTTAATATATTAAATAATTTATCTTCTAAGTTATCTTCAGGTTTGCTTTTATCATAAAATGGACTTATTATATTAAAATTAATCTCCCCTTTTTTTATATCATTTCCTATTTCTGTTAAAACTTTATTTATGTTTTTAACATATTCAGTTTTTTTATATTCCTCTTTTTCAAAATATTCTGAGTCTAATAGGTTTTTAAACAGTATATAATTATCACTTTCATTAAATTGAAAAATATCATTTTTATTAATGCAAAAATTATTCATATTTTGTAAAATTTGTTTGCTTAGTTTTGGGCAATTTGATATTATATAATATAATGATTTAGGATTAGTATTGTCTTTAGTTTCTAAAAAAAATTTGACTATAATATTTTTTGTTTTATTATTAATAATATCTCCATAAGTTGATAAAAGTTCAATATATATTTCATTTACTAATTTAACATTAAGAGATTTTTGTATATGAATAGGTAGGAAAGTATCAATATTTGCATTTTCTTTATCAGAGTAATATAATAATAATTTTAAATCATCTTTTATATGTAGATGTATTTTGGGATTATAACTTTTATACAAATCTAAAAATTTTTCCTGAATTAATGTCAAAACATGTGTATCGAAATTACATTCATTATTATTTTTGCTTAGATCACATAATTTAAATAATTTGTTAAAATCATTTAAATCTTTAATCAAATCAATTATTATTTGGTAAAATGTATAATATTGGCCTGAAAAAATATCATACCAATTAATTTCTTTCCATTTTTTAAAAAATTCATCATTTAATGAAGAAATATCAATTCCTTTAAATATATCTAAAGAACGGTATATTATACTATGATATTGTTTTGAATTATAATATTCATCTTTAGAAAGAAAATTTAAAACTTCAATATTTTTCATTTTTCCAGTTGATGCAAGATGTATACCAGTATCATGAATAATTGAATTAATATTAATATTTTTTAGATTTATAGCATTTTTAAATTTTGATCTTGTAAATTTTATCATATCATGAATATAGAACAAATTATCAACATTTGAATTATTAAAGTAATTTATATATTTTTCATAAAAAGAATCATCAAATAATATAAATGCATTATTGAGTTCAGTTTTTTGCATTTCTAGTAAAGTTACATATAATTTATATATCAATTCCATATTGTCATTTTTATTTGGAGTTATGATTGAATTTATATCAATTTTAGGAGGATTATTTTCCTCTTTTTTCTTTGTTTCTTCTTTTTTATAAATTTCACAAATTTTTTCAAATTTGTTTGTAATAATTTGGAGTAATTCTGCAATATCTTTAGAATATGTAAATGAACTATTTATTTCATTAAAATCATTTGATTTATCAATTAAAGATTCAATATGTTTTTGACCTAATTTTAAATCTTTAAATAAAATATTATACTTAATTAAAGCTTTATCAATATAATTTTTCTTTTCTTCTTTATCATTATTTAGTAATTCATTCATTCTATTAATCTCATAATTAAAATAGGAATATAAAATGATTCCAAATAACATTATTCCATATTTTTCTTTTTCCTCAGGTTTTAAATGTTTCAAGACTTTTTCAGGCATTTTTTCAAAACCTTTTAAAATATTCAATAATAAATTTAATTTCTTTTCATCTATTTTTCCAACAGCATTTATTCTTTCTGGTTTAAATATTAATAATAAAGATCTAACAAAATTTGTAGAAAAACACTCCAAGAATACCATTAAATAGAATCTAAAATTATATTTTAATTTAAACAATTTTAGAGTAGACTTAATTAAACCTTCGTTTTGCTTAGAATTTTGTTTAAGATTCAAATCTTTCCTAAGATATTTAACATAAATATCAAATTGTTCGTCATAACTAAAAGGAAAAGATAAAGGAGGTTCTATTTTATTATAAGCCCATCCTTTTTTTGCAGAAAATGTAATATCATAAAGAAATATATCATTTATCCATTTATCTAAAATAATTTCATTTTCAAATTCAAAATTATCCTTATCTATAAGTTTAATCCTAACTTTAATTATTTTAATATTATCAAATTTAATCGGATATATACTAAACCGATATAAAGAATATTCATATTTGTTATTTTCTCCTTTGTCTAAAATGCCATTTTTTACTTTTTGCAAATCATCTATTCCATTTATAATTTTTGATAATTTTATATATGCTTGAGAAGTTTCTATATGATTTTCTATAAAATATACATATTTGCAATCCCTTTTATTTGCTTCGTCTTCTTCTTTTTTCGGATTATTATCCATTTTTTGACTAATTAATTTTTTTAATTAGTTATAAATAGTGTAATTTTTGTAGAAAGATATTAATATTATTTTTTTAAAAAAATAATTATTTAAATTAAATTTTTTAATATAAATACCAATTGGGGATTGGGGATTGGGGATTGGGGATTGGGGATTGGGGATTTGGGGATTGGGGATTGGGG
>JAJJLS010022702.1:0-17711 GCA_023783355.1 Polyplastron multivesiculatum
ATTTATTAAGAAAAGCTTCATCTATAAGAAAAATGTCATTCGTTACTGGAGCCTTATTATTACATCAAGCTGATAATGCTAAAATTAAATCTTCTTTAAGTACCCTAGAAAATCCCCAAATATGATATTGATTATTTAAAATTTTAATTGTTTTTTTTTTAAAATTTTAATAATTTTTTTAAAATTTTTAAATATATTGTAATAAATTTCCAAAAACAAATATAAAATAGATAATTACCTTTAATATTTATTTATTTATTAATGATTTTAGTAAAATAAAATATTAAACTATTCTTATTTCTTAATAATAACTGCTCCCTTAATAGTATGAGTCTTTTTGAAGTAATTAATAACAATTTTTAGATAGCTTATCCATTTATCGACTTCTTTTTCATCTTCACATAGTATATTAAGTGATTTAACTCCATCAACAGAAGTAGGCCCAATTATAGAAAAGCATATTTCTGGAGGAGGGATTTTTCTAAACATTCCTTTACTTTTTTTGAAAGCTTCTGTTCCATGTCCTTTTAATATTTTTTTAATAGTTGGAGTGTCGATAATATATTTTGGCTTAGGTGGTAAATTACTTTTTATTTTTTTGGCTGAGATTCTCATTAAATCTGGACTAAATATAAGTTGCATTTGTTTTATATCTCCATTATCATTAACTACTTTAACTTGTTTTCCACTAGTTAAATAGTTTCTTACTTCAGGAGGAATAGGTTCCTCTATTTTTATTTCATCAACACCTATTGAATTAGGATCTTCTAATTTAACTTTACTTAAATTAACATTAAATAATAATTGTCTTCCTTCAAATTCAATTTTTTTATCATAAGGTCCAACTTTTTTAATGATTCTATTAATTAAATCAGGTACTTTTTTATCTTGTAACATCTTTTTATATTCATCATTGGCATTTGACAAATTCTTGAAAATATTTAATACATTTGAAATTAATTCAATATTAGTATCATTATCATTTAATAATTTAATACAAGCATCAATTCCATTATACTGAACAAAGGAAGGAATACATTGATTATTCATGCATAAAGTTTTTAATAATGGAACAATTATTTTTCCTTCATCATTATATCCTTTTTCATTTAAAGTTATAACTAAATTACCCATTAATTCATCAGCAATTTTAGGACAATTCTCCTTTTCTCCAGCTAAACAATTTAATAATTTAAATACTTCGGCTTTTAATTCTCTTACATTTTCTTTCAAAGTATCACTGAATAATGGATTTTCTAAAGTATTTTTCATAACATCTAATAATCCATTTTCAATCATAAAAGATGAAAAGACATTATTTTTTGCAAATAAAGATAAGATTTTAAATCCATTTTCTTGAATTTCTGGATTATCTTTATATAATTTTAATAAATTTAGAACATTTGGAACAGTTTGATCATATACTTCATCTACTAAATATGGTTTTTTTACAAGCCCATCATTCATCAATTTTAGTGACATATTTACAAAATCTGGATTATAATCTTGAAGTGTTGTGCTTTCTTGAATTAAATCATAGAATTTTTTTGTATATTCTTTTCCTTTATTATCATCTTTGAGATTTTTTACTAAAGCTCCTGCTATACAATTAACATTTGTTAAAATTTCAGGATTTGCATAATAATTTGATTGTAATTCTTTTAATAATTTATAAACTTCTGGCAAATCTAATTTAGTATAATTATTTCCACTTACATTTAATAAATAATTTGATAAAGCATGTAATGCAGTAATTAAATAATCAGGTTCATTATTTTCATTTTCTAATGTTTTACTTATAGTTTCTGCAAAAGAAGTTTTATTTGCTAAATATTCATTAGAACTTATTGGAACAGTAATTTGTTCAAGAGCACCAACACAATTACTCATTATACCTCTAACCATTTCTGAAGGTCTTAAGTTATTAACATTATCTTCCGAATCTGGATTTTGATCTCTTTGTATTTCAGCAGTTTTTTCTTCCTTATTTTTTGGTTCAACTTTATCATTAAAAACATCAAGCATATTAATTGCATTATCAGTAATTCCCATTCCATTTAATTTGTCAACATTTTTCATATCATTACTAACTAAGTTTTTATATAATTTTGATAAATTATAACAAGTTTTAAGATATCCATTTTCTCCTTCATTACTACTTTTATTTTCTTCATATACTTCTGGACCTTCCTTTATAATATTAGAAACTTGGTTATTTAATTTTTGGAATAGTCCACAATCTAATGCTTCTTGACTATTGATTGGGCTATCCTTAGTTAAAGTACTTAATGAATTTAAACAAGAATTTAAATAATCATGATTTCCATTAAAGCTACCAATATCATTATTCATTGATTTTATTAAACAAAGATTATCAACTCTTGGTTTTAATTTATCTGTATATAAAAGTCTACCTAAATCTAAAACTTTACTCATTAAAGGAGCATCTCTATCACCTAAGTTAATGCATTTACTCATAATTTCTAATGTTGAATCAAGAACTTCTGGAGGAATTGCATCTTTATTTGGAGTATTTTTAATATAATTATGAAGCATATTTAATATTTCATTTAATAAATTTGAATTACCTGTTTTTTTTCCTAATTCCAATAATTTATCTAATCCTATTTTATTAAATATAGTATCAAAAGCTTTTTTATCCTTACAAAGATTTGAGAAAATTGCATTATCATAAGAGAAAAGTGTTTGAATATCAGAGTTTGCAGCTAATAATTCAGGTTTATGATATAAACTCATAACTTCACTAATTGTAGAATCAAATATTGGTGATTCTGAAATAATCGGAATTGAATTATTACTATTTGAGCATGCTTGTAAAACATTTTTACCATCAACACTAAAACCTAAATGCTTATTATTTAAATCTGGTTCTCCATTAGGTTTAAATAATTTATAATCATCATCTAATTTTTCCATAAAGTTTAAGAAACCTCCTTCTAAAATAGGTTTATGATTGTCAGGAGCTAATGTCATTTTCTTTAATAAATTAAGACATTTATGTATATTATCTGCTCTTATAACGTTTAATTCAGGATCTTCTGTAGTTTTCATATCATTATAATTTTTACGTAATAAAGATAAAATTTTATTTAAATCATCAGAAGCTTGGGGATTTTCTAGGGTACTTAAAGAAGATTTAATTTTAGCATTATCAGCTTGATGTAATAATAAGGCTCCAGTAACGAATGACATTTTTCTTATAGATGAAGCTTTTCTTAATAAATCATTGTCTCCTGAAGCATCTCCTCCTTCTCCTAATTTATTTTTTAATTTTCCTGGAATAGTTGTATTTTTACCAGCATCTCCTTTATAGCCATAACCTTCAAATGGATCCTTCAATTTACCTGGAATAGTTGTATTTTTACCACCATCTCCTTTAGCTTTATTCATATATGGATTCTTCAATTTACCTGGGGAATTTCTTCTTCTATGTCTACCTATAGTGCTTTGTCTTTCCAAAGGAGTATTTAATTTACCTAATATTTTTCTATTATCATCATTATTAATACTTGAATAATTAAGTAATGCTTTTTTATGATTTTCAAAGCAATCTCCAACTCTTTTTTCTAAATCTTTTATTTTATTTTTATCATCTTCAACTTCATCCTTTTCTCTTTTGGCTTTATCCGCTTCTCTAATTTGTGCCAAAACTGGTTTTAAAGGTTCTCCTATTTTTGGGTCTAAATTTTTATATAAATTATCTAATTTATTAATTTCATTATCAGTTATTAAATCTCCTTTTGATAATGCTTTATAATTATTTCTATCTTTTAATAAATTACATAAAGTTTCAACTTCATTTTCAGCAATTTCAGCACCTCCATTATCTAATGATTTAACTGGATTATTTATCATTTTATTTAATAAAGCTTTTATTCCTTGAGGATCATTATTTATCAAATTATCAATATTATAATTTGATTTTGTTGCATTCTTAAAAAGATTTGATAATACTCCTCTTTTTTTATTTATTAAATTAGGTGAGAAATAATTATTCTTTAATTTATTCCATAAATTATCATTTCTTATCATTTGTTTCATTAATCCTGGGAACTTTGACAAATTTGATAAAGTTTGTATATCTAGATCTCTTATCTCTTCATCCTTATCTCCATTCTTTTCTAAGTCATCAACAACAAAATCTAATAAATCTTGGCCTATTGTATCTTCTCCACTTTCTAATTTATTAGATAAATTAAATGGTATATATCTTATCTTTTTATTATCAATATTTTTATTATTTATAGCATCATTTAATTTTTTAATTAAATCTCTTACTCTATGACTATTATTAGGATTTAATATTTGCTTATTTTCATCATTTTGAACAGCATGACCTAATAATTTCCATAATTTATTTACTCTATCATTAAGTTTCTTTTCTTTTTCTTTATCTTTATCTATAATTCCATCTCTTGTTAAATCATCAATAAGATTTAAACAAGCATCAAACATAGGTTTAGATGCATCAGCTTTAACTTCATCATCTTCATCTGTTTTATAGTAAAGTTCTGCTCCGTCTAGAAGCTTGTCTAAATTTTCTTCTTTTTCTTTTTTTATTTCTGGATATTGTCCTGTTGGAGAATTTACTATTTCTTTATGTAAATTATCTAAGAATGGTATTACTTTACTAAATAAAGAATTTAAATAAGATAAATAATTTTCTGTAACTTCAATATTTTCATCTTCAGGTGAAGGTTTTTCTCCATATTTACCTAATTTATTCATAATTTTATCCATTTCATTATTTAATTGCTTTACAAAAATATAATTATCAGGGGTATATACTGGATCTGCCAAAATTTCTAAATTACTTAAATACTCAGAGTTAACCGGATCATCTGGAGTTAAATTTCCATTTAATACATTATTATATTTGTCATCACTATCTGTTTTATTTCTTAAATTACCTCCATCTCCCTTTTTAGATTGATCTAAAATATAATTATATAATTTAGCTAAGGAAAGAACAACTCCTTCATCATATTTTTCCTTCTCAGGTAATGTATTGAGATCAAATGGTTCTATTAAATTTGGATTATCTCCATTATCATTTTTTAAATCATTTATCTTATCTTCCTTATCTTTTAATATTTTATCAATAACTGGTCTATATGCAGAATTTAAATGATTGAAAAATGAGCATATTTCTGGTTGTGCATCAGCGAATACATTTTTGAAGGCTACAGGCTCTGTAACAAGAGATAAATAAGTTAATAATTTATTTTTATCTTGTATATCTTCTTCAGGTTTTTTATCAACTTCTTTTCCGTATTTATCTCCTTGAGCTCTAGTTTCTTTACCCTCAACGGGATTTTTTAATTTACCAGGAATAGTTGTATTTTTTCCTCCATCTCCTTTATATCCATAACCTTCAAATGGATCCTTCAATTTACCTGGCATAGTTGTATTTTTACCACCATCTCCTTTAGTTTGACTAATAAATGGATTTTTTAATTTACCAGGAATAGTAGTAATATCATCATCATCATAATTTCTTTTTTGTAAATCACTAAATCTATCATCATTTAATTTGCCTGGAACAGGATTATTTTTTCTAAATGCTCCATTTAATTTTTTTCCATTTTTATCAAATACATTACTAACTGGTAGGCTTGAAATAAGATTTACATATTTATTATCTAATTTATTTCCATTTTTATCATAAGCATCAATACCAGGAAGGTCTGATTGAAGTTTTCTATATGTTCCATTTAACTTATTACCAAATCTATCATATACATCTTCTTTTGGAGCATCAGCTATAACTCTTTTATATGTTCCATCTAGTTTCTTTTTATTTTTATTAAATAATTCTTCACCAGGAGTAGTATCTTCATTCAATATATATCTTCCATCTAATTTCTTTCCATCTTTATTATAAGCTTCAAATCCTTGTAAACCTTCTTCTACCTTTCTGAATGTTCCATCTAATTTATTTCCATTTTTATCATAAATCTCTTCTCCTGGATTATTTGGTTCAATTTTTCTAAATAATCCAAGTAATTTATTTCCTTTATTATCAAATAATTCTTCATTTGGAATATTAGACATAATATCTATGTATTGACCATCTAAAAGATTTCCATTTTTATCATATAAATCATCTCCTGGAACATCTGATAAAACTTGTCTATAATTATGATCTAATTTATTACCTTTTTTATCAAATATTTCAGCTTTAGGATCATCATCTAATATTTTTTTATAAGTTCCATCAAGTTTATTTTCGTTTTTATCAAATAATTCAATACTAGGTCCATCAGAATCCATTTTTTTATATGTACCATCTAATTTATTTCCAAATTTGTCATATAATTCAAATCCAGGTTCATCTTTATCTGCATTTTTATATGATCCATATAATTTATTTCCTAACTTATCATAAGCTTCTTCAACAGGAATATCAGACTCAACTTTTGAATATATAGCATGCTTCTTATTTTTATTTTTATCAAAAATAGGTTCTGCTGGTAAATTAGATATTATATTTGCATATTTATCATTTAATTTATTTTTATTTTTATCATACACATCAATACCAGGAAGATCAGATTCAATTTTTCTGTATATTCCATCTAATTTATTACCTGCTTTATCATATAAATCATCTTTGGGATTACCATCTATGACTCTTTTATATGTTCCATCTAATTTTTTTTTATTTTTATCAAATAATTCAAGACTTGGTGAATCTTTTTCCAATTTTCTAAATGTTCCATCTAATTTTTTTCCATTTTTATCATAGATATCTTCACCAGGAATACCATTATCAATTTTTTTGAAAGTGCCATCTAATTTATTTCCATATTGATCATAAGCTTCGTCTTCGGGAATATCAGATTTAACTTTTGTATATTTTCCATCTAATTTTTTTCCATTTTTATCAAATATTTCTTCTCCTGAAGCAGTATTTGACTTTGTATAAACTCCATCTAATTTATTTCCATTTTGGTCATAACCTTCTTCATATGGTGTATCTGAATCAATTTTTCTAAATACTCCAAGAGCCTTGCTTCCATTTTTGTAAAATACTTCATCAGGGGAAATATCAGATATTGAATTGACATACTTTCCATCTAATTTATTTCCATTTTTATCAAAAACATCAATACCTGAAATACCTGATAAAACTTTTCTAAAATGATTATCTAATTTTTTACCATTTTTATCATATACTTCTTTATTTGGTTCATCTAATATAACTTTTTTGAATTTTCCATCTAATTTATATCCATCTTCATCATATAATTCTTCAACTTTAGAATCTGGTTCTTTTTTTTGATATATTCCTTCAATTTTATTACCATTCTTATCATAATATTCCTCTACAGGTAAACTAGAAATAATATTGATATATTCATCATCTAATTTATTACCATTTTTATCGAATAATTCTTCAGCAGGTAAATCAGATAAAACTTTTCTATAATTTCCTTTTAATTTATTTCCTAATTTATCAAATACTTCACCTGGAGCTGAATCACCTAAAACTTTCTTATATTTTCCATTTAACTTTTTACCTTTTTTATCAAATAATTCTTCTCCAGGAGTATCATTTTCTACATTTCTATATATTCCATCAAGCTTATTTCCATCTTTGTCATAGATTTCTTCACCTTGAGAATCATCTTCTACTTTTTTATATGCTCCTTTTAATTTATTACCATTTATATCATAAGCATCTTCACCAGGAATATTTGGTTCAACTTTTCTAAAGATTCCATTTACTTTATTTTTATTTTTGTCAAATAATTCTTCACTTGGAATGCATGATATAGGACTCAAATATTTACCATCTAATTTATTTCCATTTTTATCATATAAATCAATTGGATGCATTGGAGAAAGTAATTTCCTAAATATTTCGGATAATTTTTTTCTATCTTTGTCATATACTTCTTCATTTGGCTTATCTGATACAATTTTGAAATAAGTATCATCTAATAATTTTCCATTTTTATCAAATAATTCTTCTCCTTGAGCATTTGGATCAACCTTTTTATATTTACTATATAACTTAGTTCCAAATTTATTAAATATTTCATCTTCTGGTTCATCTGAATCATCTTTGCTAAAAGCCCCATCTAATTTATTACCATTTTTGTCATATACATCAATCAAAGGAGTGTCAGAATCAATTTTTTTATATTTACCTTTTAATTTATTACCTTTTTTATCAAATAATGGATAGTTTGATTCTGAAGTTTCATCTTCTCCAAATATTCCATCTAATTTATTTCCATTTTGATCATAAGCTATTATCGGTTCTACTCCAGGTTGTTCTTTTTTATAAGTTCCATCTAATTTATTTCCATTTTTGTCATATGCATCTATTCCTTCTGGAATAGTATTAACTTTTATATATTTTCCTGATAATTTATTATGTTTATCATCAAATAATTGCTCTCCTGGAATATCTGGCTCAGCCTCTCTATATAATCCTGTTAATTTATTTCCATTTTTATCATATATTTCCATAGGTGGTTTTTCTGAGTCTATTTTCCTATATGTACCATCTAATTCATTTCCATTTTTATCATATAATTTTTCACCATCAAATTCAGGCCCATTTTTTCTGTAAATACCTTGTAATTTATTTCCATTTTTATCATATAATTCATCTCCTGGGATACTTGATGGTATTTTTGCAAATGTACCATCTAATTTATTATTATTTTTGTCATATAGTTCAAATCCATCTACACTTTGTATAAGATTAATATAATTATTTCCTAACTTATTTCCATGTTTATCAAATATTTCTTCACCTATTATATTAGGATCTACCTCTTTAAATATTCCATTTAATTTCTTTCCATTTTTATCATAAGCTTCCTCTCCTGGAGAATCTGATTCTACTTTTATATATGAATCTTTTAATTTATTTCCATTTTGATCATATGCTTCTGAATAAGGGAATTCAGGTTCTAGTCTTTTATATATTCCATCTAGTTTTTTTCCATTTTTAGTATAAATAATACATTCATTTGGTCCATTTTTACTAAATATTCCATTTAATTTATTATTATTATTATCAAGCAAATATGTTTGTGGAAGACATGAAATAACATTTATAAATGGATCACTTAATTTAGTTCCATTTTTATCATAGGCTTCAACTCCAGGGAGATCAGATTCAAGTTTTCTAAATGTTCCATCTAATTTGTTTCCGTTTTGATCATATATTTCACCAATAGGTTTATGCGAAAGGACTTTTTTATATGTTCCATCTAATTTTTTTTTATTTTTATCAAATAGTTCAATACTTGGAGGTTTTGAATCACATTTTTTATATTGATTATTTTTTTTATTACCATTTTTATCAAAAACATTTGGTTTACCCAATTTTCTACTTCCACCATTATTTTTAAGTTTACCTTTATCTCCCCATGGCTCAAACATCTTCTTTAATTTTTCTGGTATAGGTCTATTATTAATTCCACCTTTTACACCTCTATTATAAAATCTATCTCTTAATTTACCTGGTAAAGGTCTTTGTACATTTCCTTTTTTATTGATATTATTATCCAATGGATTTTTTAATTTACCAGATATAGATCGTTGATTTTCATTTCCAGTTTTTCCATAGTCTTCAAATCTATCTTTTAATTTGCCTGGTAATGGCCTTTCTCCATTCGATAAATCTTCAGGATTTTCTGGGTTTATTTTTCGATATATTCCATTCAATTTTTTACCATTTTTATCAAATACTTCATCATTTGGTAAACTAGATACAAGATTTATATATTTATTATCTAATTTTTTTCCGTTTTTATCATAAACATCAATTCCTGGAAAATCTGATTCAAGTTTTTTATAATTTCCATCTAATTTTTTGCCATTTATATCATATACTTCTTTATTTGGTATATTAGAAAGAGCTTTTTTATAAGTACCATCTAATTTATTACCATTTTTATCAAATAACTCTTCACCAGGAGTATCTAATTCCGCATTTCTATATACTCCATCAAATTTAATTCCATTTTTATCATATATTTCAATACCTGAAAGACCTGAATCTGGGTCAACTTTAACATATGTACCATCTAAAATATTTCCAAATATATCATAAACATCTTCATCTGGTACACCAGACTCTATTTTTTTATATGTATTTGCTAATTTATTACCATTTTTATCATATATTTCTTCTCCAGGAACATTTGGTTCATTTTTCCTATAAATACCTTTTAATTTATTACCATGCTTATCATATCCTTCTGTATATGGATTATCATCTTCAATTTTTCTAAAAATTCCTTCAACTTTATTTCCATTTTTATCATATAGTTCTAGAGTTGGTAAATTTGATAAAGTATTTATATAAAATCCATCTAATATATTTCCATTAATATCAAATAATTCTTCAGGTGGAGTATCTGATATGGCTTTTCTATAATTTTTATCTAATTTATTTCCATTTTTATCATATATTTCTTCTTTTGGACTATCACCTACTACTTGTTTATAAGAACCATCTAATTTATTTCCTTTTTTATCAAATAAATCTTCTTGGGGTACTAATTCAAGTTTTGTATATGCTCCATCTAATTTATTTCCTATTTTATCATATATCTCAATACCTGGTTCATTAAATTCAACTCTTTTATATGTTCCTTTTAATTTATTTCCTAATCTATCATAGGCCTCATCAACTGGAGTATCTTCTTCAACTTTTCTAAATACTGCTTTTAATTGATTACCATTTTCATCAAATATTGGCTCACTTGGTATACTTGATATAATATTTATATAAAGGTCATCTAATTTTTTTCCATTTTTATCATATACTTCAACACCTGGAAGATCAGACTCTAATTTCCTATATATTCCATCTAATTTATTTCCATAAATATCAAATACTTCTCCAGGAGCAGTATCTGAAACAACTTTTTTAAAGGTTCCATCATATTTAGATCCATCTTCATCATATAATTCTTCTCCTGGGACATCATTTTCTACATTTCTATATTTACCATCTAATTTCTTTCCAGCTTTATCATATATTTCCTCTCCAGGCAGATTAGGAGGAACTTTTTTATATGTTCCTTTTAATTTATTCCCTAATTTATCATATATTTCTCCATCTGGGAGATCCGATTTAACCTTTTTATATTTACCATCTAATTTATTTTTATTTTTATCAAATATTTCAGAACCTGAAGCATCCTTTATATATACTCCATCTAATTTATTACCATTTTGATCATATGCTTCAACATAAGGTGTGTCTCCTTCAACTTTCCTGAATAGTCCTTCTAATTTTTTACCATTTTTATCAAATACTTCTTCATTTGGAAAAGCAGATTTAACATTAATATATTTTCCTTCTAATTTATCTCCATTTTTATCAAATATATCAGTACCTGGAGCATCTGATATAAATTTCTTATATGCATTTTCTAATTTATTTCCATTTTTATCATATATATCTGCATTAAGTTCTTCGTCTAATATTTTTTTATATGTTCCATCCAATTTATTTCCTTTTTGATCAAATAATTTATCTCCAAAAAGATATGGATCATCTATTTTATAAGTGCCTTCTAATTTATTTTTGTTTTCATCATATAATTCTTCTATTGGTTGGTCAGATTCTACTTTTCTATATTTACCATCTAATTTTTTTCCATTTTTATCATAACCTTCAATACCTGCAGCTCCAAGTAAAATTTTTATATATTTTCCATCTAATTTTTTCCCTTTTTTATCAAAAATTTCCACAGTTGGAATATCTGATTCATCTTTTGCATATATTCCATCGAGTTTATTTCCATTTTTATCAAATAGTTCTTCACTTGGAATACTTGCTAAAATATTAGTGTATAAATCTTTTAATCTTTTTCCTTTTCTATCATAAACTTTTTCAGTTGGAATATCAGATTCAAGTTTTCTATAATTTTTACTTAATTTATTCCCAAATTGGTCATATAAATCATCTTTTGGAATATCTCCTGTTATTTTTTTATATGTCCCATCTAATTTATTTTTATTTTTATCATATAAATCTTGACCTTTAGCTTCATTTTCTTCATCAACTTTCCTGAATAATCCATCTAATTTTTTACCATTTTTATCAAAAACTTGTTCATTTTTAATATCAGATAAAAGATTTATATATTCTCCTTCTAATTTTTTTCCTTTTTTATCAAATACTACAATAGTTGGAGTTTTAACTATAACTTTTTTTAGCAATAAATCGTTTAATGGATTTCCAAATTTATCAAAAATCTCATCATGGGGTGCATTTGATATAATTTTTTTATATGTCCCATCTAATTTTTTTCCATTTTTATCAAATATCTCAATTTTTGAATTATCTGGTTCATCTTTTCTATATAAACCATCTAATTTATTTCCATCTTTATCATATACATCTTGAATGGGGAAATTAGATAAAATATTTGTAAATAATCCATCTAATTTATTTCCATTTTTATCAAATGTTTCAAAACTAATAAGTGGAGAAAGAAGTTTTTGATATGGTCCTTTTAATTTAATTCCATTTTTGTCATATAATTCTTGCTGTGGAGTATCTGATATTACTTGTTTATAATTGCCATCTAATAATTTTCTATTATTATCAAATATTTTATTAGGACGTACTTTATTTCTTCTATATAAACCATCAAGTTTATTTCCATTTTTATCATATAATTCATATTTTTCTCCCTCAGGTTCTGCTTTTTTATAAGTTCCATGATATTTATTTCCATTTTTATCAAATATTTCAATGCCTTTTTTCATTCTTGAATCTTTTTTATTATCTAAAATAGGGATATCTTGCTCTTTTTTCCTTCTTTTATAATGTGGAAGCTTTTTAATTCCTTCAGCATTTTTTTGATTTATTCCAAATCTATTTTTTAGATTGCCTGGTATTGGCTTATTACTACCATAGCCTTCTTTATTTCTTAAATTATCAAATGGATTCTTTAATTTGCCAGGTAATCTATTTTTATCTTCATAACCTCTTCTTCTTCTTTCCATTTCTCCAAATCTATCATCATTTAATTTACCTGGTAAGCGTCTAATATCATCTTTATCATTTCTTCTTGGCATTTCACCCCATCTATCATCACTTAATTTTCCAGGAATAGGTTTTTCATTAAGTCCTTTATTCCTAATAGCATTTTTAATTCCAGCTTTATATCTTAAATCATTCATAAGCATATCAGCAATTTTTTCTTCAATAGCTTTAACTTTTTGGCCTACTTTTCCATCTCCATAAAATTGGGCTTTATTTGATAATGCTAACTTCATCAAATCTTTTAAATCTTCAATTGCATCTGGATTTAATTTTACATCTTTATTTGATAAAATTGTTGCTATTTCACTAAATAAGAATTTATCTGGAAAATTAATAGTTGCTAAATTTGTTAAAATTTGAATTGTTTTATCATCAACAAATTCATTTTTTCCATTATTTAATCCTTTATTTATAATTTTTAAACATTGTACAAAATAATTATCTGAATCATCTGAATTTTCATCACTACTAGAAGTTGAGTCTTTACTCTTTTCATCACTTAAATCATTTAAAAGCTGTTGCCTTTTTTTATCAGCCTCTTCTTTACTTAAGCCTAAATTAGCAAAAGAATTAATTCCTAATTTTTCTTCTTCTTTTAGTTGTTCTGGAGTTTTTGTACAGATAGTACCTTTGGTTAAGTATTTATCTTCTGGTGAAGTATTTTCATCTTCTTTTGTCTTTGGAATAGAATCTACTTCGTTTTTTACAATTTTATTGATTAAATCAACTCCTCCTGCATCCAAAAATTCATCTAAATTCTTTGGATTATTCAATAAGGAATTTAGCATTTTCAAACCATTTAATTTCAATAATTTACTTTCAACGTCATTTAGATTTGCTACAGATTTTAATTCATGGATGACATTTGCAAGACCTCCTTTTTTAATTATAAATTCGGCTAATTTTGGATTTCTTAAGGATAAATAGCATAAAATATTATTTATTTCTTTTATAATTTCTGGATTATCAAGATAATTTTCTTGAATTTCAAATAACTTATCAATGAAATTATCATTAATTTTATCATTTAAATGTTTATTATATAATACATCATCTTTAACATAATCAGATAAACATTTACATGATAATAATAAAGGTTCTTCGAAATTTGATTTATCTACTAAAATTTTTAAAGTATCATTTGCAACATCTCCATGTCTTTTGTCATCTTTTGAAGGAAGATTATCTTTTATTTTTTTAAGAATACCCATATCATTTGTTAATAATTTATCTATAGTAGTAGATACTTCTTGATCTTTTGAAGCTAAATTGCATGCCTTATTTAAATCTTTAATAAATTCTTTATCTAAAATAGGTTGTATAGCTTTTTTATTAGAAGTAAAAGAATTTATAATTTCTTCATTATTTAATATTTTTTGTTTTATTTCATTATTATTAAAATCTTTTTGAACATTTTCATGAAATTCTTTAATAGCATCTTTAATAATGCCTTCAGCGAATTTATCTTGTCCAGGTAATTTCATTAATTCATTTGCAATTTGATCAGTATTTCTGGTTATAGTTTCAACACTGGCAAATTTAGCACGAATTTCAAATAATTTCATTAAAATATTTTGATTTCCAATTATCTCAGCATTTTCTTTACTTGATAAGGTTATCATTTTTAATAATTCCATAGCATCGTCAGCTAATTTACGATTTTGTGTTTTATCCATAATTTGCAATAGTGTTCTTGGGCATCCTGATTTGACCAATAAATTGCATATACCTGGCTTCTTATTTGCTAAAACTATTAAAGTCTTTATTATGGAATCACTTAATTCTTCATCATTTAAAGATTTATTTAATAATTTCATTAAAGAATTAGTATAGTTTTCTGATGGAGTTTTATTTTTTTCATCTAATAATGCTTTTTCATTATCTCTTAAAAATCCTATATTATTTCTTAATTGAGTTAAATGCTCCATAAGATTTGGACTATCAGTTGATTTATTAATGACTTCTGAATTTAAATCAATTATATTTTTTAATAAATTTCTATATTTATCATCTTTGGTTTTTCCATATTTATCAATCCCTTGATCTTCCAATTTTCTTAATGTACCTAACTGTAATTGTAACCTTTTATTTGAAGAGTCACAAATTTCTTTATATTTTGGGTTAATTTCATTTGATTTAAGTCTTTTAAAAGATTCTATAAAAGCTATTTCTTTTTTTATTAAATTTTTTAAAGTGGCAAAATCATCAATCATTCCTGCATTGAAAAATTCTTCTACATTTAAAGCACAATTCTGATATATTAAATTATCTTCTAATTTTACTGCATCCTCAATTTTACTAGCATCTGGATTAAAAGAACTTGCATTTTTTTTAAATTCCTTTACTTGATGTAAAAATTCATCAGGTGGTATTAATCTCTTTAATAAAATACTTCCTTTTCCTATTATTTTTTTCTCAACTTCTTCATTTTTTGGTTCTTTTTGTTCTTCATCTTCTTCTTTTTCTAATTCATCAAAGGAACGTACTTCTTTTAATAATGTTACACTTTGATAAAAAGGCTTAGCCATAACAGAATCAATAGCATTTACATAATTTAAGCCTAAATTTGGATTTGATTTTATATCAGGTTTTTTTAATAAATATTGAGATACAAATGTTGGAGTAAGATAATCATCTAATATATTTAAGTTAATTAGATTTGGATATCTAAATTTATATTTATTTTCCATAAATTTGGTAATAACTGGAATTATATCTTTTTTTAATTCACTTTCATCACTTTCATTTTTAATTGTATTATAAATTACTTGCAAATCATTTGCTAAAGTTCTCCAATTATCACTAAAGCCAATAACTCCTTTAATATATGGGAAACATTTTTTTAAATTGGCAGGTAAATTTAGGCATTCTTCAGGGTCATTTTTAACTATGTCATCTGCAATTTTTAACACATTTGAAGCGGAATAATTTGGTTTTTCTTCTTCTCCAAAATATTTTTTTCCGTTTGAGATAACATCTCCTATTATATAATTTAATAATTCTATCCATTCTGGATCTTTTTTTTCTTCTTCATTTTTTCTATCATTATTTTGTTTAATAATATCACAATAAGAAGTGAAGAATCCTTTAAAAGCATTTTTCAATGGATTTAAATCATTATCTTTATCTCCTTCATTTTCTAACTTTTCAACATTGGATTTAGTGATATTCCAATTATTTTGGAAACATTTATTAATTGTATCAAATAATACTGTAAACGATTGACCTTTTTCTGTATTTTTATCTAGACATTCTGGCATATAGTCAAACGCTCTCTTAAATAATGTCATAAAATGTTTTTTTGCTTGGATATAATCTTTAACATATCCAGGTTTTTTATTCACAAGATCAATTTTACATAATTTATTGAACAAAGAGACTAACATATCGAAATTATTAGGAGAACATACTATTTTTCCTAATTCATCTACCAACATAAGATTTGAGACTAAGGCTAAACAATCTTTTGATTCATTTATAATTTCTTGAGCATCACTGGAATCTAATTTATGTGAACAATTTTGTAATTTTACTAGTAATTCCTCCAAGTCACTTTTTGTCATAATTTTAGCTAAAATTTTTGCAGATTTATTAATAATTTTTGCACTTTCAGAGAAAATTTCTACAACATCACATAGAATATTAGGGGTATCTGCATTTTTAACTTCTTTTTTTCCTTCATCATTTCTACAGATATTATCAACTACAATAAGCCCATTGAAAACTGCATTAATATCTTCTCTATCAGAGCATTTCTTAACATTTAATAATATACTTGGGACTATACCCTTTTTGATCAAAAATTCTCTTCCAGCTTTTTGATTTGTAACTTTTTTCATAGTATCTATATTCATTCTAATTACCATAATATCATCTGAATATAAATTATTCACTAACTTAATAGTTTCAGCAAATCCAGAATTCAACATCTTGTTAATAAGTTGAGGAACTTGGCATAAGTTATTTAAACATTTAATTAAAGGAGTTGATCCTGATCCTTTCTTTTTAGATAACAGCATTTCAATAACAGCTTCATGACCTTTTGCTCCTACAAATTTTTGAGCCAATTCTTGATCAACATTATTTCCATATAAAGAAGTAAGCTTAACAACAATATTAGCAATTTGTTTACAAATATCTTCATTATTGACATTTTTTAAAGCTATTGACTTAAGAACTTCAATACCACCTCCTTCCATTATTAATTTAGCATTTAATCGTGCATCACTATTTGGAGGAGTTATCATTTTGTCTAAAGATGTAAAGGAATAGGATAAGAGTTTTGCAAATTTTGGGTTGTTTTTTGCACTAGTTAAGACATCATTTATTGCTTTTTGTTTTTGTTTTATTGAGGCTTCTTGTTCTTTCTTAATTTGCTCATATGTTTTGACACGTATTTTTGTGTTCATTTTTTATTTATAAAATATGAATAAAAATATTTAAATACAAATATTTTCATTAAAAAATGATCTTTAGATAATTAAAAATAAAAATGGTAAAAAATTATTATATAATATATTTTATTTTATTGAAAAATTATTTTATATTATAATATTAAAATTTAAATAAATTTATTTAATTAATCATTAAAATAAATATAAAAAATAAAAATATTAAAATGGGGATTGGGGATTGGGGATTGGGGATTGGGGATTGG
>JAJJLS010022703.1:0-17690 GCA_023783355.1 Polyplastron multivesiculatum
TCCCCAATCCCCAATACCCAAAACCCAATACCCAAAACCCATAGTTAATCCTATATATAAAATAAAAAAAAAATAAATATTAATAAAAATATTAAATAAAAATTTATATAGATATATATTTTAATATATTATAGTAATTAAAAAATATTGAGATAATTTGTTTTATTTAATTTGAAATATTTAATAATATTCAATTATTTCAAATATATGTAATCAAAATATTTTAAAATATATATTTGTTCTTTTATATTTTTAAATTTAATTTAGGGATACAAAATAAAGATTTATTATAAAATGAAATTTTTGAAAATATTAATTTGGAAAATTTATTTTCTCATTTTTTTCCTACAAATAATATAGAAGAGAGTTTGTATCAAAAAATGAATAGTAGAAATATTGTAATAAATTATGAAATGAAAAATGATGTTATGATAAAAAAGGATTATGTAACTAAAACTTTAGTTGAATATTAGAGCATTTTGTTTAAGTAATTACAAATGGCTAGATTATGATACATTTTTAAGTTTAGAAAATAGAATTATTAAAAATTCAATTGAAAGTATAAATAATTCTCAATTAATATGAATCTAGGAGATAATAATGATAATGATAATATAATTATTGATAATAAATTCATTAAAAAGTGATAAAGGTGATACTCATAAGATCAAAGTGATAAAAATAATAATTTACGTTTAGAAGATTCCACAAATATACCAGAAAAAAAATGAAGAACAAGAATTTATAAATCCTAATTTAGAAGAAATTTCAAAAGAATATAAAATATCATCAGAACGAAAAACTTTTATTAAATAATGATTTCATTAACTATCATGATTTAATAAGAGATAGAACACAAAATTTCAGGATTTGTTTGTCTTGCTAATATAAAATCAAAACAAGGTAAATCTATTGAAGAAAGTGTACTTAGCATTAATCTTAAACTTTGTAATGAAAAAGATATACATAAAGGATTAAAGCATGAATAGGAAGTGTCTAAAACTAAAGAAACACTATAATTTCTAATCATACCACCTTTTTCTTCTAAATAAATCATTGGTTCAGGAGAGGGATTAATTAAATTCATTATAAGAGCTGGAATATCAAATTCTGTGCCTGTGGTTGATAATACTTTTTGAGAAGGCTTATTAGGCTTAAATATTGCTTCAATTTTGGCCTTATTTAATTTTGCTCTCTTTTCTATGTATTTTTTAGCATAAGAATGAATATCTGCTTTTATTTTATCATCTTTTATTTCATATTTTGCTATTTTGGATAATTTGTTCTTATATTGATTGACATTTAATTTATAAACTTTATTTGTTATATTTTTTAAAACATCAGTCTTTTTTATATAAATATCAGGCTTATTTTCATAACTTTCTTCTAATGCTTTATCAAATATTAATATACTTTCTAAATTTTCTTCATGACTTAAATCAAATGTAGGGGGATTGAATTCTATATCATCTTGATTTGGCACTTTTGTTTCATCAATTGGCCTTTCTAATAAATTTGATACAATTTCAGCAATGTCTTCATATAATTTATTTGTATCTTCAAATGTACTTTTATAACTTTTAATTTCTATATTTATTCCTGTCTCCCTAATTTCTTTTTTAAATTCATTCCATTTTACTTTTAAATAATCTAAATCTTCTGAATGTTTATTGCATAGGCTTGTTGAATTTATAAAGAAAAAACCAAAAGAATAATTTGGATTATTAAATAATTTATCTTTCCATGATTGGATTAATAAAAAATCTTCATCAAATCCATCAGTAAACATGAGTATTACTCTATAAGTTGAATTTGCTTTTGTATATTTAATTGCATATTGAATACTATTGGCATTTTTAGCAATAAATCTTTTAATAAAAAGACAATCTAATACTTTTTGTAAATTTTCCATAGAATGTTCTTTATCAAATGGTTTTAAAGTACATTCAAATTGACTATCTCCAACTAAACTTATTGCATATGATATATTAACTATATTTAAAGCATTTACAATACCACAAATTATTACAAATTGTTTTAATTTATTTTCTAAATTTATAAATCCACTACAATCTATTAATAAATTTACTGATATATGAGAAAATGGAATTATCTTTTCTGATAAATTCTTTATTAGTTTATTTGCTAAAATCATTCCTCTTTGATACAATTCTATGACATTGAATTTATTAGATGAAGGTTTTTCATTAATATAATCTGGTTGGCCTATTAAATCTTTTTTAATTCCTAATTCGGGTAATTTTTTATTATTTTTAATTTTATCATCTATTTCTTTCATTCTTTCTATAACTAATTTTAATAAAATTTCATCATTGAAATTAAAGTTTGAAACATCTATTTTAATATTTTCTTTTTTGGTTGAAGTATCTACATTTACTTCCATATCTGGGTTGTCTATTTTTGAAGATTCATTATTATTTTTATTTAAATTAAATATTTCAGTATTAGATGATTTTCTATTCTTTTTAAATTTAATCCTGAAATTAGTTATTAATTCTTCTTTTTTAACTTTTTTCTCCTCCTTTTCTTGTATTGGGATATCTTCTGGTTGTTCAAATATTTTATTTTCTTCTCTTTTTAATAATGGTTTTTTTTCAAACATTTTTTGTTGTTCTCTTTTTTTTCTTTCTTCATCTTCTCTTTTTAATTTTTCTTTTTGACATAATAAATTTTTATTAACTCCAACAATATTTTCATTTGAAACATAAAAATTTGTTTTAATTAAATGTTGTGCATCAATAGTATTATTTCTCGTATCTTTATTATTATTAATATTATTTGATTCCCATTGTTCTTCGTATAGTTCATTTATAATTACTTCTTTTGGATAAATAATATATTGCTTACTTATTTCTCCTAATTTACCAGGATCAGTTTTCAATTTTTTTGGAAGAACACCTTCTTTAAAGATTATATTAGAATTTTGTAAATTATTTGTCAATTTAATAAATTGATCATTAAATGTCATAATTAATTCACCAATTAAAGAATCATCAACTTGAGGACTACTTTCAAATAAATCTAATAATTTTATATATAATTTTTCAGTTTGTTGTAAACCATTAGTATCATTATCTAGTTTTGCACTAATTGCAAATAAAGGTAATTCCCTTGTTACTTTAATACTTTTAATAAAGAAATCATTTAAAGAATAAATTGACCATTCTGGAGGGTAAATGATGCTAGGAATAATATCTGTTTTAAATGCATTTATATTTTCTAACTCTTCCCCTTTATTTAAAGATGATTTCGACAAAGAAAAATCTGGTGCTGTTTTATCAGTTAATAAAGAATTTGTTCCTTCTTTATATATTATTGCTTTATTCTGAGCAGTTGGAGGCTTCTTAAGCATTTCTTTGAATTTCAAAATATCTTTATTAAATTTAAATGAATTTATAATATTTGTATTTTCTAAAGATTTTGAATTATCATAATATAAATATTTTTTCAATAATTCTTCTGATTTTTTATTTATTTTTTCTTGGCTTAAACAACTAAATAATATTTTATTCCCATTTTTTTTTATGAATTCATATCTTTTTTTGAAAATAATATATAATAAAAAAATTGTATCAACATATATTTTATAAATAGAATCATCTTCTTTCTTTGAATTTTCCAGTTTTTCTAAATTATTTATGAGATTTAATATTTTTTCATCATTCAATATTTTTATAATATTTTTTAATAAATTTTTTAAATGAGATATTTTATCTTTATATTTCCATTCCAACCCTATTTTTGATAATTTATAGGCTAAGGTTGAATATGATCCAATTTTTTTTGAACTTTCAACATCATATTTATAATTATTTTGAATTTCATTTAAAATATCTAAATATAATTTAGGATTACTTGAGATTTGTTGATTCAAATTATTGAAGCCTTCTTCATATTTGTAAAAAGCAGGATACCATAAATCTTTTGATTTACCAATATATCCAATTATTCCTATTTTATTATTATCATAATAATAGAGAGAATTATGAATAAATTCATAACTAATGCTGGGTGATCCAAATCCTAAATATACTGAAGTGAATTTTATTGTTAGTAAATGATTTTCAGATGCTGAAACTTTTAAATATTTTTGATAATTCAAATAAAATGGATTCTCTAGGCCATACATTGAAACATGAATAGAATTTAAATCTGATTTAAATTCATTATTTTGTAATTTTACTTCTTTCCAAATTTCTTTTTCATTACATTTTTCTAAAGGGAATATCCCAATTTTTCCACCTAAATATCTTTCTTCTATTATTAACTTTTCATAATATTTAAAATTAATAATTATTTCTTTTGTTTTATTGTCTAATTTTAGTTTAAAAATAAATTTTGGTTCATTTAAATATCTAATTACACTTTTATTATAAACAAACAAAATGCTCTCATCAATTTTTAAATTCAAATCAAAAGTAAAGCTATCAGTAAAGAGTTTAGGAATAGTATTATTTTCAATACTAACATAACTATTTTTAGAAATTTCTAAATAAACATTCCCTTTATAAGAATAAATTGGTAAAATAACTCTGAAATGTAGAGGAAATTTATTAGGCTTTATTTTACTTATATTATATATTTTCTTTTCATAACCTCTAATAGCATATATGGATTCTTGATATCCTTTTAAATAAAGATCAATACTCTCACTAAAAGATTTATTATTATAATCATATATTTCAAATTTAAAATCAAAAGGTATTAAATAACAATCAATATTAATTATAATATTAAAAGTATTATTAAAATTAAGATATATTTTGCATACAAGTCTTTTCATTAAATTCTCTTCTTTTTTACCTAAAATTAATTTTATATGCTCTTTATCTTTTGTAATATCTGGCTTTTCTGAAGTATTATTCTCTGATGACTCTATTTTATAAGTAAAATTAAGATCTTTATTAATATTATAATTTTTAAAATATAAATTAATGGAACTTCCAGATGAAATATCTGTTAAGCATAATTTATAATTTTCATCATCAATTTTCGCTAAATTATATTCTTCACAATATAATATAATATTTAATGGAATTACTTCTATATTAAATTCACAATCAATCAAGCAATTAGTAGCATTAGGAGAATTAAATTCGATTTGACATTTAATATTATATACTTCCTTTTCTTTTTTTTCTTCATTTATTTTTGGTATAGTTATTTCTAATTGAGCTAATCCATTTATATTATTCACATAAGGTCTTAATAAACTTTCATGCTCTTTAGGTAAATTCTTAATATTCATTGATAAAGATTTAACTAAGGAAATAAAATTAATTTTAATTGGTTCTTGATATAAAGAAGAAATATAAGGACCAAAATTTAATTTAAGAATAGGATAGGAACAACAAACAACATTATTAACAATACTTATTATTGGAAGTTTCAATATATCTGATTTTATATTAAGCTCATTAAAATTAACTTTTTTATTTGATGGTTTTTCTTGTGGTAAAAATAAATTCAATTTTTTATAGAAAAATTCATATCCTTTTTTAATTCCATTTAACTTATTTACTTTTGATATTAACTTTTTTCCTTCAATTAAATTAAGTAATTTATTTACATATTCTTTTAATTGTGATATTTTATTGCCTAAATCATCAATTTTTGCTTGGGTACCTAGACATTTATATATAGTATTTGTAAATTCTACTTTAAAATAAGTATTAAGTTCATTTGTTTTATTATATAATTCATCAATCACTTTTTTTATATTTCCTACACTTTTTTTTAACCCTTCAATAGAATTTTTACTTTTATCTTCCTCAAAAGCTGTGAATATATCTTTAAATTTTTTTATTATGTCAAAATATTCATCTAACATTTGGAGAAAATTTGTTTCATTTTTAAGATTTTGTCCAACTCCAAACTGTAAATTAGGACAATCATTTTTATAATCATATGACTTAATTTCTTCTAAATTTTTTTCTATTGCTTTATTTATTTTTAAATCATTTATCTTATAAAAATCTATAACATTAGTTTTAGGTTCAACCTTACTTTGATTCCATTTTTTAGAAGATTTTAAGTAAAAAAAATTTATTTTATCTTCGTTATCTTCATAATAATTACAATTCAAAAATATATTTCCAGATTGTTTTGCTTTGAATATTATAAAATTATTATATTTATCATAGATTTTGATAATTCTATTTTGCTCTTCGTTTTTGGGATAGCAATAAGAAATGTATAATACTTTATGACTTTCATTTGAAAATAAAATTTTAAATGAATTATCATCAAATATATTTTTAATTTTTTTATATACATCATTTATTTTTCTGTAAATATTTGTAAATTCATTATATTCATCTAAGAAAAATATTATTATATTTTTATTTATTTCTTCAAATAAAAGATAAGGTTTTTTTGCAATATCTGGTTTTATTAATGGATCTAATTTTTTTATTTCTAATTTTGTTTTTAATTTAGAAGTATTTGAAATTAAAGTTTTATAAATAATTTCTAATTCCTTTGTAATTGTTTGATTATTTATTTCTTTTTCTTTCATGCAAGTTTCCTGAATTGATATAGGTTTTTTTTTATTATTTTCACTAACAGACTCTTTTTTGTTAAAAATATATTGATTTTCTAATTCTGTTATTTTTGTTTCTAATTCATTTAATTTATATTTTAATTGTCTTATATTTTTTTCATTTGATAAATTCTTGTTTTCAATATTTTTAATATCTTTTTCAATTTCTTTAATTTTATTATTTATTATTTTAAAATCAGATATTTTTTTTTCAAATTCATTTAATGAAGTTTCAATTTTTTTTAAAATTTTTTCTTCACTTTCTTTTCTCTCTTCTTTTATATTTTTAAGAACATCTATTTCATTTTTATATTTTTTTATATCATTATTATTTTTATCAATTTCTTTTTCATATTTTGTAATTTCTTTAATATTATTGATTGATTTACATTGTTCATTTAATTTCTTATTTTCATTTTCTCTAAGAGAAATTTGATTTTGATATTCTTCAATATTTTTTTGTCTTTGTTCTTGTAAATATAATATATTATTTTGCTCAATTCTTAGATTATTAATATCATTTTCTATACTTTTTTTTTCTTCTTTTGAAATTTCTAAATTTTTTTGAAATGATTCTTTTTTTAGTTCTAAATCTTGTATTTTTTTATTATTTTCTTCATTTTTATCCTCTGCTTCTTTAATCTTTTTAATTATTTCATCTTTTTCCAATTTTGAACAATTTATATCTTTATCTATTTTTTCACATTTTTGAAGATATTTTTTTGATTCTAAATCACAACGATAATTATAATAAATAATTTGAAGATCTTTTATATTAATCAGTAAATCTTTCAATATTTTTTGATTTTTAATTATTATATCTACTAATTCTTGATCTTCATCAGATTCATATTTAGTTAATAAGTCAATATGTTCTTGAATATTTTTTTCAATTTTATTTATATAATTAATTCCTGGATTATAATTAATATTATTTTTATTTGATTCTTTTATGATAAATTGATATTTATTATAAACTTTAATATTGTATAATTTTCTATCACATTCTTCAAATTCTTTTATTATATTTATAATTTTATTTTTTAAATTAGTATCTACTTCCTTTTCAATTAATTCATCCATATTTTTCAGTTCTTCCAAAATTAATTTATTTTTTTCAAGCAATTTTTCAATGGGAGTTTTTTCATTTGCAAAAGTAATTATTTTCCTTAAAATTCCATTAACTTTCAAAAGTAAAGAATTTTCATTTTTATCACATAATTCCCCATAAGCCCTTTTATATTCATCTATTAATTTATCCATTTTATCTTTTTTATCATTAATTAATATTATTCTTTCTTTTTCCTTTTCCTGAATGAATTGCTCTTCAGTGAATTTTTTTTCTTTTTGAGCTTCTGTTTCAATTTCTTGTTTATACTGTGGAAAATTGGTCAAAATTGAATCATAAAATGGCTTTAATTCTTTTTCATATAATTCACTTTCTATAATTTCTTTATATTTTTCATTTAAATCATTTTCAATTTCTATTTTTAATTCAGAATCTGGGTCTATGAAAAATTTGGTAAGCTTATCCGGGTTAGTAAATCCTTTATTCATAAAATCATTTATTGAATCACTGAATACCAATTTTAAAATATCAATAAGTTCTTTTTTAAGTAATGATATACATTCATTTTTGAATTCAGATTTCACATTTGTAGAATATGTAATTATTCTTTTTATATATTTATATATCGTGGTAATGTTATTATCTTCATAAAAAGGGTCTATATTATCTAGGCATATATTTATCCATTTTGTACCGAAGTTACTTTTATTAAGGAGTTTTTCTTTTATTAATTTTTTTACTTCACTTGATATAAATTCTATGAAATTCTCATTGTATTGTTCTAAATAAATGCAATTAATCGAGCTTAAAATTCTTAGAGCAAAAATCCAGTAATAAAAATATTGATAAAATTCATTTTGGTCATCATTATATAATTTTTTTCTTTTATATGCTGTAATAAAATTGTCTTTTATTTGTTGATATGTCAATAAATTTTTGTTAAAAAAATAAAATAAAGTTGGATATTTGTTAATTAATTCATTGTCAAATTTATCTTTGAAAAATTCAATATCATCAAATTCTAATTTGCATTCAGGGAATTTTTCATCCATTAATTTTGCTAAATTCATTATACTTAATATTATTTTAGAAGCTCTCATTTTTTTTTCTTGATTATATATTTCGTTTGATTTGTCTCTTTCTACTTTATTTAATTCTACTATTTTTTCATTACATTCTTCATTAACTTTTGTTAATACTTGAATAATTGATTCATGAGTTTTAATATCTTCTTCTTTTTCATTTGATTTTAAATAGTTGATATAAATTGCTTTTGCTATATCATCTAATATTTCAACACATGATTTTTTATTTTCTTCATCTAATAATTTATCTATTAATGGATTTAATCCTCTGATAACATTAAAACAATTAAATTCTGAAAGTAAAGGACCTAATTTATATTCTTTATTACCTTTAAGATCATTTTTTACAACATTAATAAATAAAAATAGTAAATCTGATTTTTTAAATTTAGGAATATATAAAATAAATTTATCATCTAGTGATTTTAAATAATCATCAACTTTTGAAATAAAATATGGTTCATTTATTTCTTCTCTTTTTTTAAAATTATTTATATATTCACCAATATTCCATAAAAATGAAGTCCTTTCCTGTTTATATAATTTAAAAATGAAATAAGCATTAAGAGTCCCATATATTATTTGTTTGCTTTTAGGATCTATATTTTCAACTTTATCATTATTTATATTCATTAAAAGATTTATAATTGGTAATATTTCTTGATTTTCATTTAATTTCAAGACACTTTTAAGTAAATTTTTTTTAATATCTATATCTATAATTTTTAATTCTTTTACAATTTTTGAATACCAAATTAAAATATCTAAATTATTTGTATTTTCTGTTTCATTAATATTTGGATGTTTTACAAGACAATCAGGCCAATCTATAAGGTTTTCTTCTTTATTTGTAGTATTTTGTTTTGATAAATCCATAAAATGATTTACTTTATTTGTAATATCATTAACTATATCTTCAGTTAATGCTATTTGAAAATTTTCAGTAAATTGGCTTATATATGCAGTCAATTGATTTTTTACCATTAATATTTTCTTATCTGTTGTTTTGACATAATTTAATTTATTTTTATTTTCATTTAATTTTAGTGTTAGTTTTTTTAAATTTTCATCTTTGACATCTATTAGTATTAATTCATCTATTTTTTTTTGTGCTGCATTAAAACAATTTTGAAAATCTGCTTTTATATTTTCATTTAATTGAATTTCTTGATTAAATATAGATTCAATTACTTCTTTTTCTTTTTTTATTGAAATATTATATATGGAAGCTTTTGATGGTTCTGATATAAAGTTCCCAGTAAGTATTTGCCATAATATACTATTATTTGAGCAAAAATCTTTCATTGATTCACATAAATTTAATATTGGTTCTATATATTTAGGTTCTATTATATGATTTAAAATATCTGCTAAATTAATTAAATGCTTTTCTATTTGATAACTAAATCCTTTTATATAATTTAAGATTGGCTTATCACAATTTAAAACACAACCCCATGCTTTTCCAAATAAAGATGACTTTTCATTATTTTCAAAAAAATTTGAAATATGAAATGAAGTATAATTTTTATCTAATTTAGGTTTTTCAGTAAGTTTTCCATAATATTTAGAAAGTACTACTTTTGCTTCTCTTTCATCTATTGTTTCCTCTTTATTTTTATTTATTATTTCTAAAACTGATAAATAAATATAAAAGTTCCATAGCAAATAATCTTTATTTGGGTCTTTTATTTGGTTTGGAAGGATTCGTAATAAATCTTTTAGATTATCATCTTTTGTTTTTTTCTTTTGTATTGTGGTATTTATGTCCAAAATAAATTTTGAATTTATTATTAATATACATATTATCTTCAATGGGTTATTGCTTAATTGAAAAAGAAATTCATTTTTATCTATTATAATTTTAAAATTAATTTTATTCATATATAATTTAGTAAATAAATTCATTAAATAAGTGATATTATAAATAATAGTATTTGCAAAATGTTTATAAGGGAAAATTAAATCCATAACTGTAAATAAATGAGGATATTTTTTTAATATTTGCAACATTTTCTTTAAAGCAAGTGTGTTTTTTGTTGTATATAATTCTATAATTGAATTTGTTAACAATGATAAATTATTGATAAAAAGACAAGATTTAATTTTTCCTGAAAATATTTCTTTATTTTTTGCTAATCCCTCAAATAAATGCAATCTTGATAAAGGCACTTTTAATATTTCTATTTGTAATAATTCTTTATCACTTAATTTTCTTCCTATATATTGGTCTGATACTTGACTTTTTATATCATTAATATCTTTAAATAATTTATTAAGTATATTTAATTGATAATATTTTTCTTTTTCTTCACATGGATTTTCTATTTTTGATACTAATTCAATTGTATCTGATAAATGTTTGATAATTAAATCAATATCTCCTAATTCAGTTTTATCTATACACATTTCGACAAAAGAATTAAAATTAAATTCAAAATTTTCCCTTTCCTGAGGTTCGGAAACAGCATATTGTTGAATCTTTTTTAATTTTAATAATATGTCTAAATATTTTTCATCTTGACTGACTTCATCTAAGTTAAAATCAGGTACATAATTTTTAAATTTATTTACTAATTCATCAATAAATTTATCCTTTAACTCAAGTTCTTTTTTATTTCTTTCATTTTCTGTAATTACTACTTTTCCTTCCTCATCTTTTATCATAGGATTATATGAATTTGCATAAAAAGAAATAAGAGAATGGCATATAGGTCTATATATTTTAAGATTAGGATTTTCAAACTTATTAATTTCTAAATATTTGCTAAATTCTTTCCCTATAAATCCAAGTGTTCTCCCTGTAGGTTGTAAATCACCAGAAAAAGATTCTCCTTCTTTTTTAGATTTTTCTTTTACAAATTTATGAACAAAAGACAATCTTGTAGCATTTGATTGACATATTTTTCTTTCCAAATTATTTTTAATTAAAGAACCATATAAAATTTGTGCACTATCAATTTCTTTACTGTCAACTGGTGGCATACAAAAGCAAATACATTTACTTAATAAACTAGGATCAAGTAATTTATCACTTTCTGATGAAATATTATGACAAATAAATATAAGGAAATCTTCGTGAATTTTAGTTGAATTTGTTATATTGTCTTTCCTTGTGAAAAAATAATTATCTTTCCCTGTTTCAAGCAAATCCAACTCTGGCTCTTCACCTACTAATATAGAAATTTTCTCCGAAAGTTGGGGGGGGGCACTCTCTATACCGTCAAATAAATCCCAATATCCTTTTTTCATAGAAATAATAAATGTTGAATCACAATCATTATTAAATCTATTTGCTGGCATTATTATTTTTCCTATTTCTATTCTAGATTCTTTTAATAGGCCCTTTTCATCAGCATTTGCTTTTAATTCTTTGTCTTTTATTAAATCTATTAATTCTTTAAATGACTTAGCTGACCATTCTTCATATTTTCCTTCTATAAAACTTTCATTTATTTTGTCATTTATTTTTTGGAAACTTTTCAATTTTTCAAAAATGATTGCTAATTCTTCAGATTCTTCTTTTGTTATTTTTGTATTTAATTTAGATTGACCTGTTAATAAAGTAGTACTACTTTCTGAATTTAATTGATAGACATTTAATTCTTTTCCCATTAAATAAGCAAAAGTTCTAATGACATGAGATTTCCCTGAAGCAGTTTCTCCTTGGATTAAACATGATCTTTTTGTTAAAGTGCATAATATTAAAAATAAAATACAACTTTTTTGATTAGATGTTAAAGATACAAAATGACTCTTTAAATTCTTTTTTTCTTCATTTGTCAATTCTCTATTGAAAAATGTTTTAATTTGAATTTTATTTTTTTCTCCTATTTTATAAGTTAAAGTTCCTTTTGGTTGATCATATATTAAGGAAGGTTTCATATCAATTGGTTGTATTTGTAATTCTTGTTTAAGATCATTAATAATTTCTTCTTCTGTAAATCTATAAACAAAAACCATAGCAAAAATTATAGAAACATCATTTATTTTTCCATAAGATATTTTTCTGAAATTGATATATTTAGATATATCATTCAAATTCAAAAAATTTTCTTTTTGATATTTTTTTTCTATAATATCTTTTGCTTTTATATAATTATTATACAATCTAATTGCATCACCTTTAAATTCTTCTTTTTCTAATTTTTTAGCTATTACTTCTTTAATTGATTGTTCATCTTGTTCTAAAACAATATGATATATAGAAGAGTAAACAAGTGTAGGGGGTAATTTGTCTCTATTTGCACCATTTTGGGGTTTTAAAATACCTATAATATTAATAGGGTTTTTGGGGATTGTGGAACCGTCTGATAATAAAATATTTTGCTGATTTTTATCGAAAATTGAAGTTAATAGTTCCAAAACGGCTGGACTTGCATTATTTAAATTATTGAAGACAAATATTAATTCTCTATTTACATTTTTAACATTTTGCTTTTTTAAAGCTTTAGATAATTTAGTTTCATTCAAAATAATTTTTATATTTTTATTTTTATCTTTAGTTATTATATTTTTCCCTAATAAATCTTCGACTTTTGTTGACTGAGAAATCATTATATTAACTACTTCATATCCTAACATTTCACTTATATAATTAATACATGTTTGCTTTCCTTGTCCAGGCATTCCTTCAAATATTACAGGTACATTATTAACTAATCCAAAATGTATTATTTCAAGCATTTCGTTAAATTGAGTAGTGAATGCTATATCCTTATCTATTTCTTGTATATAAGGTGAATTAATTATTAAATGTGTTATTTTAGATCTAAGCCCTTTAACTCCATTTTCCTCATCAATGTAAAGTGGTGATGTTGATTTTTCTATTAGAATTTCTCGTTGTTCATTTATATTCACAATATCAAATAGCCTTTTTAAATTAAGTGGATCTCTCCTCTAGCAGAATAGTAAAAAATCAATGAAAGAACTAAATCTTTAGTATTAAATAGACTTTCTGTTCTATATTTATTTAATTTAGTATTGATATCATGTGCTAATTGTAATAAATTAATCATTTGATATAAAGTAAAATTAACTCCAGAAAAACTAGTATTCATACTTTGAGAATATTCAATTATATTATTTATATTTTCATCACTTATAGTATTTAATTTATTTAAATCACAATAACTTTGAAGAACTGTTTTTTGTTCATCTAACTTATATTCTCCTACATAAATTAAACTAAATCTAGAAATAACAGCTTCTGATAATTGTGAAGTTGCACCAGGGGGGCAAGTTCCAAATACTCTAAAATTTTTATTAAATTCAGATAGTTCTTTATTTGATTCAGGTGTTATTGTATTAGGAATATCTTCATTAACTGTAATATTACATTTTCCTGAAAATAATTCATTAAATCTTTCTAAAATAATAGTTGGTAAATTTGAAAGGTTTTTTAAAATGAGACAAGAACCTCCTAATATTGCTGTTAAAAATAAACCTGGTCTAAATTCAATAATCATATTAGATAAAACATTTACTTCCTCATTTTCTTTTTTTTCCATAAAAATTTTATCTCTACATCTATTAATTGTGTAAATAAATGAATCTGGTAAATGTAAATTTACTTTTTTGCTTTCAATAATACCATTAATGTATTCTTTGGTTAAAGTTCCTTTTTTTAATTTATCATTTAGTTCGTTATAATTATTTAATCTGCAAATTAATACAATTAATCTTAAATAAAAATCATTTATTTCTGATTTAGAGAAAAATGTTGAAGCACCTAATAATTGTTCTACACTTGATTCTTGGTTTAATGTTATCGTTTTAGCATTTGATAAAAATTTTTGAGCCAAAAAAGTTTTATATCCAGAAGGACCAATTAATAAAATAGGTTCCTTATCACTAGTAAGACTAATTTGGAATAAATCTTCTAATAGTGAATTTAATTTCATTATTGGATTTTCTTCTATATTTGGCTTATCAGCTGTAATAAAAATATGTTTAAATAAATCAAAAGAAATGCAACAATTTCCCTTAAATATACATAATTTTCCTTGACTATCATTTTTAAGTTCTGCCTTTGAATTATAATCATTACTTAGATTATTTCTTTCATCAATACTTAATCCATATACATCTTGAATTATTTTGATAACTTTTTCTTTAACATTTGGAATTTCTTCTTTACTTACAGAGCTCAATGTATAAAATAGTAAATTATGACAAAAAGTTATATTTTGATAAACACCGTTTCCTGATTTAAATTGTTGTATATATCTTTGAAATAATTTATAAATATCTCTTAATGACCATTGTGATATTTCACTAAAATTTTCTTCATTAAGTTTTATCATAAATTCTCCGAGTTTTTCCGCTGTTTTATCATCAATAATTTTGTCTTCTCCATTCTTATATAAACTACAATTAATTTCTTTAGAGATTTGTGAAATATCATCAACTTGTTGGGGTGGATAAAAAATTTCTTTTAATCTTCTTATAATACTTTGTGGCAAAGTATTTCTTCCAATAGTACCTACTTCATTTTGACAAACAACAAAAAAGAAATTTGGATGAATTTCTATAGGATTTTCTATTCCAGGGAAAAATATACTATGATTTAAATTGATTTCAAGGGCCGGTGACAAAGCATTTATATTTGATATAGAAGAGAGATTCAATTCATCTGCAATAAACATATAACCATTAATTAATGAATTTGTTAAAGTACCATTTTTATAAAATATTCTTCCTTCTTTGAGAGTAGTTGTTCCATAATAATGACTAGGTTTAGTTCCAGCATGAAAAGAATGCATTTCAAAATCAAATCTTTTATCTGGATCTTTGGAAATAATTCTACCAAAAGCCCTTATACCTGAGGTTTTTCCTGCACCTGGAGGACCATAAACACATAGATGAATATTAGCAATTTTACAGGAGTGTAATACTGCCATATAATTGCTTAATAATTTTGATTTTTTATAAAAATATTTGGGATCATCACTTGGAGGTTCATCTTTAAGATCTAGTAATATAGCTTCTATTTTTGGATCTATTTCAACTAATTTTCCTTTTTCAAAATCTTTAGTTAGAATATTATAACAAAAATTAACTATTGAATCTTGAGATATTTCTCCTTTATCTTTGAAATAATTAATAAATATTCTAATTGTTCTACAAAATTGATTTAATTTATAAATAGTTTTGAAATAATTCGATTTATCAAATATTAAATCAATTAGTTCTTTATTTGGATTATATGTTTCTTCTTCTATTTCTTCATTGTTTTCATCTTTATTTTCTGGTTTGATATTACTTTGATTACGATCAGTCATATTTCGTTCTTGCTTTGGAGGATTTTCTCCATTAATTATATTATTTTCACTATTAGCCATTTCTATATTATTGTCTAAATCTTGTTCTCCTAATTTATCTACACCTCCAAAATTATCATTTTGATTTTCTTCATTTTTGCCTTGATCAAAATTGAAGTCTTTATTTCCTCCATTTTGTTCTTGTTCAAAAATAAAATCTTGATTTCCTCCATTTTGTTCTTGTTCAAAAATAAAATCTTGATTTACTCTATTTTGTTCTTGTTCAAAAATAAAATCTTGATTTCCTCCATTTTGATCTTCTTCGAAATTTAATTCTGGATTTCTTTCATTTTGATCTTGTTCTAAATTAAATACTGGTATTTCTTTATTTAGATCTTCATTACAGAAATTATTAGGGCCATTTTGAGCAAAAAGAAAATTTTCATTTGTATTGTCCAAATTCTTAACTTGACTATCTAGGAGTTCATCCTTATTTGATGCTTTTTCTGTTATAACACTAAAATCTATATTTAATAAATCTTTATTTATAATATTTTCTTTTTCTTTTTCTTTATTTTCTTGTTTATCAATTACAGCTTTGACTTTATTTTCTCTATAAGAATTAATTAATAAGAATTTAATTAATTCTTTTTTTCCTTCTTCAGTGATATTTTTCATCTGGTCTTCTAATACTATGACATCAAATCTGTTAATAAAAGCAGGCGACATTTGATTGATTTTATTTATATCTGTAGTACAAACTAATCTAAAATCTTTATTAATAATAATTTCTGGCTTTTGTGGATTTTCAGGAACTTCAAATTTTGCCTTTTCTGAATCATCATATTTTTGGTCAAGTAATCCATTAAGTCTTTCTGTTACTGTTGTAGTTGCTTGATCTAAGGCATCCAAAATAACTACTCCACCATTTTCAATAGCAACTGACAAAAAACCATTTTTCCATTCAATTAATTCTCTTCCTGGATAAGAATTATTAGTAGGATTTTGCTTTCCTATAAGATCAGGACACTTTAGTTCTTCTGTGCAAAGACAATAAAATATATTTGATTTTTTTATATTTCTTTCCTTTCCATACCATTCAGCAAACCATAAAGCTAACTGAGTCTTTCCTGTTCCTTCATTTCCTGATATTATAACATGTCTATTGTTTTCCAAAGAAAACTTGATGGATTTTATTGCCTGCAAAAGAGAAGTATTTTCGTAACATTTTGGAAAATTAGGGGGTAATGCCAATGTTTCTGGTTGAATATTTTTAAATGAATCATAGGATCTTAACAGTCCAGTAAGTTTATTTTTTAATGATTTTTGGTATCTTGCTCCATATATGGTCATAATGGTATCATATAAATTCATTCCTTTTGAAAAAGCCTTAACACAAGCAGCAATTTCTCTTACAGTAAAGCATTGAACATCATCTTTGATTTCTTCTGAACTTGCCCAAGTCTTATGAAATTTTACTAAGTCTTCTAGTATCTTGTTGTTTCCAGTGAACCCAAAGCTTTTCCCCAAGCCAATAGCAATTTCTTTCAATTCATCCTCAGTGAATTCTGGGAATGTAATGACTTGAAATTTAGATATAAATTTTTTTCCTAAATTATGTCTTTTGTTAGCAAAAAGGCCTTTGTTTGGATTTTGAGTTGCTATCAAAGCAAAATCTGGATGTTTCTTTATTTTAGTCAGGGGAAATCCAG
>JAJJLS010022704.1:0-17614 GCA_023783355.1 Polyplastron multivesiculatum
TTATTATTTAATTAATATTAAATATAATATTATATTTTCTATATATATTATTTTTTATTTTTGTGTATCCAAATACAGTATTTTGTGTATTCATATATATTATTTTTGTGTATCTAAATGATTATTTTTTGTGTATCCATAAAAATTTTTTTGTGTATCCAATTGGATACGCAATTTATCTGGATACAAGTTTTTTCTAACATCCATCATATAAATCAACATTTATATAATTAATAATATTCAGTAAATTTATATCATTAATATTAACAAGTTGATAAATATCGAGTAATAATTTTTATCCATTGTTAATATGAGATTATTTATATTCATAGTATTAATATAGATAAAAGATTAAAGGAGATAGGGCCAAATTCCTAATAAAAAAATTTAAAATGTTTATTTAATAATAATTATAGTTTAATTTAAATTTTTCATAGTTTAATTATTTCTATTTGCTAGTTTTATCCGCAGCAAATGGTGATGGTGAAATACCTTTAGAACCCATAACAGAATTTATCTTGGATTCTAATATTTGCATTTTTATATAATGATCATTTTCCAAAATTTGATTCTTATCTTTTTTTAAATCGACTAAAATTTGTTTTATTTCATTAATTATTGTTTTTTTTTTTTCATCAGAATTGAAAAGTAAGCTATAAATACTATTACGAATAAATAAAAAACTATCATTAAATGTACTCAAATCTTTAATATTATTTAATTTTTTTTTAATATCTTCAAAATAGTATTTTTGTCCATTCATTATGATGGCAGTAATTTTATAATTAGCTTTTATATTTTTATTAATTACGAGAAGATCATGAAATCTGATTCCATCTTTTATTTGTTCTCCTATTTCATATATATTAATATTTTTAAATAATCCTTTTTTATTATTTTTAATTTCATTTAGAATTACATTATTATCAAAAGAAAAATTTGGATTAAATATCTCAATTGAATTTAATTCATCTATATCATTAAATTTGTAATTTGCTGAATAAGCAATATAAATAATATCGTTTTTAAAATAATATTTTTTAATATCTTTTCTGATTTTATTAAAATTAAATTTAATTTGACAATCAATAATAAATATTGTTCTATTAAAAAGTAAACTAAAATTATTTACATTTTTAATTGAATAATCAATTTTTTTTGGAAGACAAACTTTATTAAAATTGCATTCAACTCTAGCTGTAAAAGCTGCTAAATTTTGTAAATATTTAAAGGTTCCTTCTTCTTCCATACTTAAAAAGCATTTTGTAAATCCTCCATCTACTATAACATCACCATGTCCATTTTCTCCTGAATAAAATAATATTGTTACTCCCCCTTCTGAATCTACTGCAAATTTAGAAAAAGGATAAATATTTTTATCATTATCAACATAAGATATTGTCTCTCCTTCATAAATTTTAGTCAAATTATAACCTAAGGAAGGTCTTTCAACTTTAGGATTATTATTATATTCTTCATTATTAAGATTACAAATTTCTTCTTTTATATTAAATTTGCCTTTATTTTTTAATTCTCCACTATTATCTGGACTTAAAATTTGTTTACCTATATGATTTCCACATAATTGAAAATTTGCTTTAATAAGGCCTTTAGATGATGGAAATTCATGTTGTTTGAGAAAAAGATTTGCTTGAAAATATAAAGGATCACTTTCTCCAAATAAAACTACTGATCCTCCATTAGAATTAAATATATGAAGTATTTTCATAAATTCATTAATCAAATTTGGATCAGCATCTTTATCAGGCAAAATACATTTATCATAGCCACTTATCACCCATACACAATAATATTGACATTTCCCATTATTAGATTTTAATAATTCTTCATTAGCATCTTTATAATTTGTAACAACAAAAATATCTCCTCCTAAATTTTTCACTGCCTTTTCTGCACATAATTTATTTATTAATTTATGTTTTTCATCAACTGGTTGATTTTTTATCCCTGATTCAAATAAATTTCCAGGGATTATTTTTGGATTTTCTTTTTCCTTATTTAATTCATATGACCATAACATTACTATTAAAATTTTTTGCCCTTTTAATATATCAGGCTTTAACATTTGAAAATTTGGGTTATTTAAAACATCAAAAGTATTTTTCATTTTACTTAGATCAGTAGGAATATTGAATTTATTAAATAATGTATAATGAATAGGAAATTTGTTCTGAAGTTCTTTTTTTACAGATGTTATTGTATTATCTTTATAATTTGATAATTTATGAATAATATCTCCAGATTTATCTGAAATATCATGAAATAATATTGGTTTCATTTTATCATTAGTTACATCATTATTTTTATCAAAAAAATAAGCTATTGCTTTAAATAAATTTTCTGGAGATTTTGCATATATTACATTTGGAAATAAATTATTAATATTTAAAGGATAAATTCCTAACCCTATTCCAAATACTTTTGTATTATAAATTAAACATTTTGATATTTTTTGTATTATTTTTTCTTTTTCAATTGATGATAAAATACCATCTGTTAAAATGAATATATAATTAGTATATTCAAATCTTTCTTTATTTAAATAATAAGCAATATCAATACAAGGAGATAAATAAGTTTTTTTCCTTGGATTACATAAAAAATAAATTAATCCAATCCAAAACTCACTTTTCTTTTCCAAAACTATTCTAGAATTTATTCCATTACATAAAACAATAGGATTCCTTTCATTTGCAATAATTACATCTAAATTAGTTATATCAATAAATTTTAAAAATTTAAATAATGTTTTGATAATTGTAAAAGAATGTTTTTTGTTTAAATCATTTAAACTAGATTTGGAAATATCTAATATAATACTTAAAGAATATTTTCTTATATATCCTCCTTTTTCTTCTAAATAAAATAATGGTTCTGGATCATGGCTTAGATAGTGCAAAAAAAATGCATTAATATCAATTTCAGTTCCTGATGTTGATAAAATTTTTTGAGATGCTTTATTTGGAATAAAAATATCTTCTAATAATTTTTTTATTTTGCCATCATTTGAATTTTCACTAAAAAATTCTCTTTCTATAAATTTATCAAATTCATTGGTTAAATTTTTATTATCTATTTTACATTTTAATATTGTTTTCTTTGATTGTTTTATAGATGAAATATTATCATATTTTTCTTCTTCATATTTATTAAATTTTTGAAATTTTATATTTTTAATATTTACATATGGTTTTTTTTCATTAATATTATATTTTATATTTTTTACAAAATCAAAATTTTTCAATTTAATTTCTTTATTTTCCCATTCTTTTACATAAATATTATTTTCATTTTCTTTACCTTCACTCTTATATTCTGAATTACAAATTAAATCAGCAAAATCTTTTGAAAGCTCTTCAATAGATTTCTCACTTAATTTATCATTAAAAGTATCTATTATTGTAGTTTTAAGAAAATTAGAATTAAGTTTCATAAAATTATTCCACATTTCTATTATTAATTCTGGATTTTTGATATTTATATTTTCTTCTTCATTTATTTCATTTGCATCCTCAATTAAACTATTATTTATATTTTTTTTATTTGAAAAAAAATCTGTTAAAGTATTTGTAAATAAGCTCTTTTCTGATTCCTCTAATTTTTTATTAGAAATGATTTTTTTGAGCGCATTTGGTTTATTTATAATAAATCCATATTTAATATTATTCTTTAATAATTTTTTCCATTCTTCAGTTAAAGATAATTCTTCATCTAGTCCATCAGTTATAATATATATAGTTTTATCAGGATGTGTGTTAAAAAAATTAAAATTTTTATTTTTTCCTATGAAATTTATATTATTGCATGAAAAATTAATTAAAGAAGATAAATTTGTTCTATATCTTTTAAGCATCAAGCATTCATATACTTGTTGCAAAATAAAAAGAGAATGTTCCTCTTCAAATTGCTTCATAATTATTTTAAAATTTCCATCTCCAAATAATCCTATAGAATATTTTATATTTAAATTAAAAAAAATAACAGTCATTACACATAAAATTAGCATATTAATAATTTTTTTATTAGATGGATATATACGCTACAATCTAATAATATAGTAACACATTTTTTTTCAAAATTTATATTTTTTTCATTATTTATTTTTAATATTTGGAACATAAAAAATTGAGCTAAATAAAAACTTTCATTATATAAATTTTTAATTGGCAATTCTGATTTATATTCACTATATTTACTTGCAATATATCCATTTATTTTATTAATATAAATTTTTTTATTTTTTAATAATTTTAATTCATTTATGCATCTATTAATCCCATCATGTTCATTTACTTCTATATTGTCAAATAAATCTGCCTTTAAACTAAATATATCTTTTGATGATATATCCCCATCAATGGTAAATCCATATCTTTTGTTTTTTGAATATATTTCATCATTTTCTTCTTCTTCTTCTTCATCTTCATTATTTTCTATTTTTTCTCCTACTTTAACTTTTATAATATTTGAATTATTTAATAAATCTATAATATTTTCCTTTTTTTCTTCTTCAATAAATTCTGTTTCATTTATTTCATTTTCTTTTATTTTTTCATTTATATTTATTTTTTCTTTTTCTTTCTCCATTTTATTATCATTTATGTCTTCATCTATATAATCATATTCTTTAGGTCCAAAATTATATTCCCCTTTTTGATCAATATTATCATTATCTTTTTCTATTATATCCCAAGTATTATCTATTCTTTCATAATTTTTTTTGATTTTGAATTCAATAAATTCATTACTTTTATTTAATTTTTTTTCGTCTAATAATTTTTTAATTGATGGATAATAAGAAAAATCAAAATTAGCTTGACTCAATGTCCAACATAAATTGATAAAATACATCTTAAATTTATTTATTTTTTCTTCAAACATCGAATAATTTTTATTTTTATAAACACAATAAATTTTATACATTAAATCAAAGCTTTGGCTACATTTGTCTAAAAATGATTCATAATCATTATCATTATCATTATCATTCAATGCTCCTTTAATAAGAACAGGTAATAAAATAACTTCATCAATTAATTTCTTATAAAAGTTATTAACAGTATCAAAATCATTCTCCTTATCTTCAGGGATTCTTTGAACAAATTCATAATCTTTAATATTAATATCATTTCCTAAAGAATCACTAATTTTTGAGTTGTTTATTGAATTTAATTTTTTTTTATTTATTTTGCATTTTTCAATTAAAAAAGGAGTATCATTTTTAGATATTTGATAAATTATTTCATTCTTTTCTTCTTCATTATTTTGATTTAAATATCTTTGATTATTATCATCATCTAAAATAAAATATTCTTTCTTGCAAATATCTTTATATTGTTGTAAATGTGGAAATTTATTATTCATATTAATAATATAATCATTATTTTTATTTTCTTTATATTTTTTAATAAATATTTCATATAATTCAAATATAAATTTAATTTTATATTCATTTAATTTCTGAAATATATTATTTTCTATTTCTTTTTCTTTGGTTGTTTCTTTAAGATTATTTAAGCAATTTATTATATTAATTTTTTCTTCTTTATTTAATAAAGGAATAAGAGGATTAAATAATTCTTGAATTATTTCAGGACTATAAGTTTTGATTAAAAAAATAATATTTTCAAATGAATATAAATCTTCACAAAATCCTTTATAATAATCATTATAAATTTCTAAAAATATTTTTTGATAATTATTGTTTTTATAGTCATTATAAAAATTATCTAATATATTATTAAAGTTTATTAAAATTGGAAACCAATCAATATTATTAATAATTCCAAATATGAATAATTTTTTATCATTTTCATTATTATTTTTAAATATATCAGTTTTTAGAATTTCAATTTTTTGTTGAATAGGATCAAAAGAAATAATTTTAATATCAAAAGGCCCTTCATTTAAATTATTAATTTTTTTATCTTGATAGCTTATAAGATAAATCCCTTCTTTAATTAATCCTGTATATATGATATTCAAATTATTTCTTATTTTTTTATAAAAACAGTTTTTTAATTCATTCACATTATCTTTATCAATAATTTTATAACATATTTTTATTTCCTGATTTTCTTCAAAATCTTCTCCAATTTCTAATTTAATTTCTTTTATTATATTGTTTATATAGCATTGTATTAATATTAAAATGCCATTTTTTATATTATCAATAAAATTTATATTTATCTTAAAGGATAATTTTATTATTTTATTTTTAATTAATTCTCCATTAAGTTCTTCTTTATTTAATAATTCAATTCCTTTTAGTTCTTTTAAATTATCTATTTTAATTTCATATTTTTGTTTCATATTTGAATTATATTCAATATATAAGTATTGATGATAAATAAAATCATTATTTTCATTTAAATAATTACTTGTTAAATAAAAAAATACATCTTCATTTACATATTTACCTATATTAAAATCATATCCTTGAAAAATAAAATTATTTTTTTTTATTTTAGTATTTATATCTAATGTAATAAAAAAGTCATCATTGAAAAAAACTTTCGATTGAAATTTTAATTGCTCTTCATTATTTTTTTCTTCTTGAATTATAAATTTTAAATGATTATTTGATATTACATATTCTGGTTTTTTGGCTGAATTAGTTTCTGGATCACTAATTAAACAAATATTAGGTAAAATATTGATTGATTCATATTCAGTTATAAACTCAATATTGATTTCGTCATTTGTATATAAAATATCCATATTTTCAAATTCAAATAATTTTTTTTCTTCATTATATCTTAATTTATATTCTTTACAGCTTAAAAACAATATTAATTTTGAACAATTTATCTTTATAGTACAAGGAATTGTTAAAATATTAATATTATCTTTAGAAATAATAATTTTAAAATTATATACTTTAGTAATTGCATTATTATTTTCTTCTTTTCCAGTATAAATATTTATAGAAGAAATTGTGCTTGAGCATAATAAATCATTAGGAACTTCAATTTTAGAATTATTATTATTTTCTAAATGAATTTTGACTGAATAATTCAAATTTGAAAATATATTTAATGATGCAAAAATATGATAGTCATATAGGAAAGAATCTACAATATAATTTATTTCTTTATAAACACATTTAATTTCTCCTGTATCCCTTTGAGAATAAATGATAGGAATACATTCTAGTTTGATATTATTTTTTATTTTATTAAAATTCAATCTTTGTTTATTATAAATTAAACTATTTATCTTATGTAATGACAAATCTTTATAAAAAACTGATTTGATATCTTTATTAATATTTAAATCTTCATCTTTGTATTTTTCAAATTTTTCAGTTATCTCTATACCTTGTTTTAATATTTCTGTTAAATCATTATAAATCTGATTTAAAATATCATTTGTATTGGATATTATTAGAGAATTTATCCTATCATTAATAAGACTGTTTTTAAAAAATAATTTTTTATTCTTTAATTCAGTGATTATGCTATTTATTATTTCATAACAATTATTTTGATTTATTTTTTCATTTATATTTTTTTCCATCATAGATATAATTAAATTTAAATTATTATCATATTCATTTTTATCAAATTTTTTTTCTTTTGTTTTTTTATTTATTTTATTTTTCTTATAATATATATTATTTTGATATTTTTTTTCTTCTTTCTTTTTATTTAACATAGATAAATTTTGATTTATATAAGAAATACTTTTTGTTTGTTTAAAAGATAAATTTAAAGATTGTTGATTTCCTTCTAATTTATTTTTTTTGTTAGCATCAAATATAAAAATAGTATTGGATATTATTTTATTGTAATTATTATTTAATTTATTTCTTTTTTCATCTATTTTTTCTTTAAAATCTTTTATTTTATCAAAGAATTCATTAAATTTTTTTCCATTATGAAAATAATCTTTATAGACTTCAGTTATTTTAGACTTAAAAATATTTTTAATTGTTTCTTCTAAATTTGAAAAATATTTAAATAAATCAATTTTATCAAAATTTTCATCGGAAAAATAAAAGTATAGCATTTTTTTAAATTTTTCTATAATTGAATGATATATTTCATTTTTAAATTTACTATTATTAATTTTAGAATCAAATTTAGTATCTTCTCTTAATTTTTTTATAAATTCAGAAATCACATTCAAAAATTCATCTTTATTTTCATTGGTAAAATAAGGATCTAATAAATTTATCCATTTATTTCCAATTAGAGAATTTTTTTTTTCTAACAATAATTTACTTAAATTTTCTCTAAATATTTTATCTAAATAAGTTTTATAATTTGATCTAATAAAATTTATTGAACAATGTATTCTCAAACAAAATAACCAAAATGGAAAATTATCTTCTTTATCATGATTTTTGAAAAAAACTTTTCCTTTATCAAAACTTTCATTTTTATAAAACCAATAATAAACAACTGGATAATTTTTATAGAATTCTGGTGTATCTATTAAATTATTTTTAATATAATTATAGTCTTTGAGTTCTAATTTAATTGAAGTATTATTATTTTCTAATTCCAATGACATATCATATAATTCTTTAACATATATTAAAATTCTTTTATTATTTGAATTATCTAAATTCTTTTCAATTAATGATTTTAAGCAATTATTCATATCAATATTTTCATTAAAATCTAATATTTTTAAAGATTTTATAATTTTTTTAATGATTTTTATCATGATATTTTTAAAGCTTTTTTCTTCTTCACTTTCATCATATATTTTATCAAATTCAATATTTTCAAAATTAGAAAGAAGTAATTTTGAATCATTTTCATTTTGGACATATTTTTCATTTTAATCTAATCTACAATAAAAAAAAATTAAATCTGTTGGAGATAATTTTGGAAAATTAAGTCGAAGATTATATTTATGTTTATTTGAGAATTCATTAACTAGTTCAATTTCATATTTAGTTGAAGTATTTTCTTTGATATATTCATTTATTTTTTTTTGTAACTTAATTAATTCATTTGGTATCTCAGAATAAGTAATTTTATAATTAATTTTTTTAATTATTTTTTTTAAGTTTATTATTGTATTTGCATTTAATGTATTATATATTATTTTAATAAGCTTCTCATTAAACTTATCTCCATTAATTAATTTATTATTTAAAAGAATACATATATCCTCAAATTCTTGGTATTTTTCTAATTGAGAAACAATAAAAAATTTATCATAATTTTCTTTTTCATCCAAGCAGTGTATTAAGTCTAATTTAATAGAATAATTAATAAAGCATTCTTTTATTTCTTCTATTAATATTTTGTCAATTTCATTATATTTACAAGTATTTTTATTTTCATTAATATGAGGGAAACCTATTTCATTTATACATTCTGTTTTTATATTATTTTTATTATACTTAATTAATGTATTTATGAAATTCTCTAATCTATCTAAATAATCTTGATTAATTTCTTTCTTAGTTGTCAAATTTAATTGTATTAATTTTAAATATTTTTGTTCTTTTTGTTCTTCATTGTTTATTAATGAATTTAATTCTTTCATTAAGAAATCTTTTTTTTTGTTTATTTCTTCATTAAAAATCTCTTTATTTTGTTTTTCTAACTTACCTTCCATATCTGTTAGTTTATTATTTAATATACTAATATATGAATTAAAAAAATCAAACAATTCTGGAATTAAGTCTTTTAGTCCTTTTAAAATGGAGATATCATTTTTTAGTTTATTTTGAATAATTAGAACTTTTTCTATTTGTTTATTCATATTTTTTTCTTCCAAATATAAAAATGATGAACTTAATTTATTAATATTATTTGAAATTTCTTTATATTTCTCAATTATATCATGCTCTTTATTAAAATCATCTTTATTTAATTTATCAAATCGATTTATAACAATGGTAAATATTTCCTTAATAAAATGATTATTTATATATTTTATAATTTCTTTAATCACATCTTTTGGGAAACAATATATAATTCCAAATATTTTACCTATGATATTTTCATAATTATTTACTTTATATAAAAAATATGAATTATTATTATTTTCATAAAAGAAATTATTGAAATAGTTATCCATATATTCTTTTATACAATTAGATTTCTTTAAATTCTTATAAATATTTTTATAAAATTTTGAAGAAGGATAAAGAATATTTTGTTCTAATATTTTATAGATAGAATCATAAAAAATGAAAGTATTACATTCTCTATCTTTTTGTTTAAAATCAAATGTTAGTTTATCATTTCTTTTAGTTCCTTTTTGATTATATTGATTAATAGAAACCCCTGAAGATAAATATAAATCATTATAATCATAATTGAATTTGAAAATAGGCATTAGATTTTTATTATTAAAAGAAAATTCAAAGTTCTCAATTTTTTTATTAGAATTTAAAAATTCAATATTAAATGAAATATTTTTAAGGCATAACTTTTGGAATAAATCAAACCATAATATAATAATTCTTTTTTTTTCATCTTTTTTTACCTTATAATAAGGAAATAAACTTTTAATTATTGTGAATATATTTTCATTTTTATATTTATGTAAATATTTTATAATAGTCTTATAATTTGAATGAATATTATCTTCATTTATAAATTTCTTTATAATATTCATTAAATTAATTATAATTTTTTCCTTATCATCAAATAAAAAATAATAAAACATAATAAAATCATTAGGAATAATAAATAACCCTCCAATTTCTACAATTTTTGATAAAAATATTAGTTTTGATGTTTTTTGAACAAGATTAATATTTTCTATTTCAAGAATCTGCTTTGATTTCTCTAATTCTGTTTTTTCAATTAAATTTATATCATTTAATAATTTTATAACTATAGAGATTTTCATTATTTCTAAATAATTATCTTTAGTTATTAGTTCCTTTTTAATTTTAGCCAAATCAATAATTTTTTGTAATTTAAACATTATTGTTTCAATATCATTAAGCTTTAATATTTCACATTTTTTAATCAAAGATTTAAATGAAAAGTATAATTGTGTATTATTATTTTCTAAATAATGGTAAATATTATTTATAATATTTGTTATTTCTTTTATTTCTTCTACTTCATCTTCCTCAAATATTATATTTACTTCCTTTGTTTCTTTGAAAGACTTAATTAAATCAGATTTAAAATCATTAATTTTTACCTTATTTTGAAAACAATTTATATAAAATATTTTTAATGCCTCTTTAATTAATTTAATTATATTATTTAATTCTAAAGATTTGAATTGAATTAAATTTTGAATAAAAAAATTTGATAAATTATTTATAGTTCTTTGAGTAAATTGCATTTTTCCTGTGAAATCATTGGATTCTTCGTTTATTTTTTTTTTAACCAGTTGATGAACATTAGAAAATCTTTTAGATAATTCAAATGAAATTTTACTATTTAAATTAGCTTTCCTTAATAGTCCATAACTTATTTGTGTTGAATATTCAATTAAAGAATCATTATGAGGTAAAGAAAATATAATACAATTTGATAATAATTTTTTATTAATAATAAAATCAGTATTTTTTGGGTTAAAAGTAAAAAAAATACGAAAATAAGGTGAAATATATTTAATATTATCTTCATCTTTTAATCCATCTTTTTCATTTAAATTTGTATTTTTTAATTTATAGATTATTTCTTTTTTATCTTGTATTATTTTAATTTCTGGATTTTCTTCAGTTAAAGATATCAATCGTTCTAATATTTCTGTTGGAGCTGATTCAATTTGTTCAAATAACACCCATTCTCCTTTTTCTAATGCTTGACAAAAAGAAGATTTTTTATATTTGAATCTGTATTCAGGAGATATAATTTTCAAAATTTTTTTTTTTATTTTTTTAATTTCATTTTTTTTTTTTTCAAGAAAATTATTATTGTCATTTACATATATGTTAGCTTTATTAATTACTTTTTTTAAATTTTCTAAATTGAATATGGGATAATTTTCATTTAATAATAGATTTAAAGAAAAAAAAGATTTTCTCAATTCCTCTTTTTCATTTTCATTTAATTTTTCAAAAATTGATTGTCCATTTATCATTGAAATATTTGAGTCATTATTCATCTGATAAACATTTAATTTTTTCCCCATCATTTTAGCAAATAAATGAATTAAAAAAGATTTACTTGAACTAGTTGGACCTTGAATAATACAAGGTTTATTACTTTTATAACAGCATGCCAAAAATAACAAACAATATCTATGTATATAAGTTAAAGAAATAATTTTTTTATTTATTTCATCATAATCTATTTTAACCTCAGAATTATTTTCCAAAATTAATTTTCCATTATTTTTTGATGTTTGTATATTTAAATTCCCTTTTTCATAAGAAAATTTTAAAGAAGGTTTTAAAGAAAGTTTTAAAATATTTTTTATTTTTTCTCTAATCATATTATTTGAATATCTATAAACAAATATAAACTCTAAAATTATATTCATATCAATAATATTAAAAGTTTCTTTTCTTAATTTAATATATTTTTCCATTTCAATTAAAGATAGATTCAATTCATTTAAATCATTTTCTGATTTATCAAAGTCATTTGCATTTTTATAACATTCATAAAATTTTTTATATTCATCTTTAAATTTATATTTACTAAATTTACATCTAATAATATCTCCTATATAATCAGAAATATTATTGTTCACTAAAAAATATATTGAATTTTGAATTAAATAAGAAGGTAAATAATCTTTAGCTTTTATTCCATTATCATTATTAAAAATACTTATAAAAAAAATATTCTCATATTTTGGTTTTATTTCATATAAATTAGTTGTAAAGATAGCCGGTTCTTTCTTATAAAAATCATTTATTTGTTCTATTATAGATAAATTTGCTTTATTTAGATTATGGAAAATTATTATTGAATTTTTTTCTGATTCTAATTTTTACTAAATCAGTTTTAATTTCTATAGTTTTTAAATGATTATCTTCATCTTTACCTATTGTTATATATCCAATTAAATCTTCTAATTTAGTTGATTCATATAGATAGATATTTAATACATTATACCCTAATATATTTGAAATATAATTAATAGCTGTCCTTTTTCCTTGACAATTCACTCCTTCTAGTATTAATCCTATTTTATTATATATCGAAAAAAAAATTAAATCAACTAATTCCGAAAAAAATTTATTAAAATAAATTCCTTCAGAAGTTAATTTATTATATTTTATATTTTTCATAATAAACAAACCAGTTCTTTTAGATTTTATTATTTTTTGTTTTTCAATTATAAATGGAATATCTCCTTCTTCATACTCTTCAATTTTATCATAATCTAAGATTTCTTTAAGCCGTCTTTTCTCATTTTCATTTACTTTATTTAAAGAACCTTTAATTATCATATATATAATTAAAATCATATAATTAAATTTCTCTTTTTGAGGAAATTTATGAATTATTTTTAAAATATTTATTTTTTGATTTAAAAATAATTTTCTATTAAAATTTTCTTTATAATTAATGCTAAATAGTGTTAAAGTTTCAAAATCCTCTTTCTTTATTTCTAAATTATTATTTTTTGAATATAATTTTAAAACTATATCTTCTTCCTCTTCACTATATTGATTCATTTGGATGAGTGTAAACCTAGACAAAATTGCTTCAGATATTCTATTTTCTATTCCAACATATGATGTAGCTATAGTACTAATATTCGATAACTTTAATATTTTATTATCTTTTTTTGTAAAAGTATTATGTATGTCTTCATTTAAAGTTAAAACCTGAGATTCAGTGAAAAATTCATTAAATCTTTCTAAAATTGAAGTTTCAAGATTTGATAAATTTTTTAATATTAAATTTTTTTTGCCTAAATATGCATTAGTTATAATTCCAGGTTTATACTCTAGAATAATATCATTTAAAATATTATCTTCATTCATATCTTCCTTTTTAATTAATTTTCTTAATAAATTTTCATATATTTCTTTTTCATTATTTATATTTTTGTCTTTAAAATTATTTTTTAATTCTTCTTTTATTTTTTCATCCATTATTATCCCATTATTATTTATATAATCTTTATAAAAATCAAAACTTTCTTCATTTGCATTAGTTATATTCAGTAAATTTTTAAGATAAAATTTGCTGCTTTCTTTCCTATCAAAAAAAACAGTTGATCCTAATAAATAATTGATTTTTGTTTGGGGACTAAGACTAATTGTTACCGAATTATTATGTAATAATTTTTCTGCTAAAAATGTTTTATATCCTGTCTCTCCTATAAAAAGTAAAGGCTCATCAAATAAAGCTAATTCAGCAAAAAAAAAACTTTCTAGAAATGTACTCAATTTATTATACTCTGGTATATTTTCTTTATCAGATTGTGTTAAAATAGAATTAATATTTATTTTGCATTTTCCTTTAGATAAATAAAAATTATAGTTTTCTTCAATAAATTTTACTTCAGAAAAATAATCGTTTTCTAAACTGTTTTTTATATTATTATTTTTATTATACACAATAGTTTTTGTTTTTGGTAAATCTAATTCACTCACATAACTTCTATTCAAATTATCATCATCTTTACTAAATAAATTTGATAATAATGGAACTAAATACTCAATCATTTTCATACGATTATTTTTATTTGTTTGAGCCATAATATAAAAAAATATATTATGATATAAAGTAAATCCTTTATACATATCAGGATTTTTATTTTGGTAATATGTTCTTTTTAATATTTTTTTTAAATCTCTTAAATTTAAATTCAAAATTTTATTTTCTTTGTTAAATTCTAAAATAAATTCACTGAATATGCTTGCAGTTTTCTTATCAATACAGTCTATATCAAAATTTTCTTTTAATGAATCATTAATTTTAATACAAATTGATTTATAATTATTTTTAGATTTATTTTCCATTATATTATCATTTTTCTTTTGCTCTGGATAATAAATTATTTTTATCCTAGTATTTAATATATTTGTATATTGCTTTCTTCCTAATGTATTTGATAAATTTTGGCAACAAATTATTAAAAATTTATCATTTATTATTATCCTACCTTTTAAACCAGGTATATAAATTTTACAATTAAAATTTTCTTCTAATACAGAACTTAAAGAATTCATAGTTTCTTCAGAAGTTAAATTTAATTCATCAGCAATAAAAATATTTCCTGATAAGATACAATTTGTTAAAGCTCCATTACAAAAAGATATATTTTTTTTTTCATCTAATGTTAACGAACCATAAATTTCATTTGCAGTAGTCTTATTATAAAAAGAAAATATTCTATAATTGTTATATATTTGTTTTTTTAATATTTCTGCAAATGCTCTTGCACAAGAAGTTTTTCCAATTCCTGTTTTTCCTTCTAAACATATATGAATATTAGCTATAAAACAAATATTCAATATTGCCATAATTAATTCCAATTCTTTTGATTCTCTATAGAAGAATGATTCCTCCTTATTTATTTTTACTTCGGCTGGAAAAGTTTCTATTATTTTTTTAATGAATTCTTCTGATATAATTATTTTATCTATTTCTTTATATTTTGATATAGATAAAAATTTGCTTAATTGAATAATGTCTGATAAATTGTCATTTCCAAATTTTTTTAATAAAATTCTAATTATTCTACATAATTTAGAATAATTATAAATATTAATTCTTTCTTTTTCAGAATTAAAAATTTCATATATTTTATTAAAAAGATCATCATTATATGATAATTCATTATTTTCTGAATCAGATTCTCCACTATCAAAATTAGGTTCATCTAAGTCTTTTTCAATATTTTCATTATTATTAAGGTCTTGATTTCCATTACTTTCATTTATATTCTTCTTTAGTAAAATTTGTGTTAATGAAATTATATCTTTTTTTTCAGCTTTTTCTAACTGATTATCTAAATATACAATAATAAATCTATTAATAAATGCAGGAGACATTCTATTTAAATTTTCTTCTTCAACTGTTGCTATAATTCTGAAATCTTTATTAATTTTTAAACCATCAACAATTTCTGGGTTTTCTGGTATTTCAAAATTTTCAATATTATGTAAATAATTCACATCTAATAAGCTATTGAGCCTTTCAGTAACGGTTGGCTTTGCCTTTTCTAACCTGTCTAAAATCACACACTTTCCTTTCATCATTCCTTTCACTACAAATCCATTTTTCCATTCAATTAATTGACCTATACAATTATGAAGGTCCTTTGATGGTTTCTGTCTTCCAATTAAATCAGAACAAGTTAAAATTTCATTACAAGCACATAAATAAATATCTTCTTTTTGATTTTTATCTAATAAAACATTATTTTTTTTATCAAAAAATTGAGCTATCCAGATAGCTAATTGTGTTTTGCCTGTTCCTTGTTTTCCTAAAATAATAACATTTTTTCCATAATTGAAAGCAAAATTTATTGCTTTACATGCTCTTTTTAAACTTTGATTAATATAACAATTAGGAAAATTATTTTCTAAATTTTTTTCATTATCATTTAAAAGTAAATTTGTTTCTTTAGAAATATACTTACATTTACACTCTTCTAATATATTATCAATAAATGATAATTTTTCTAATGGATATTTAGAACCATAAATAATTAATATTAGTTGATATGGACTTAATTTATTATTATTATCTGTTAACGCTTGAATAAATAAGGAAATTTCTCTAAGAGTATAATTTATAATATCATTTTTGGTTTGTGGAGAATTATTTAATTTAATATGAAATTTAATTAAATCAGAAATAATATTATTATATTTGTTAAATTGTTCCTTTGTTAGAATTCCTTTACATATTTCATTTAATTCATTTTCAGTAAATTCATCAAAAAATATTATTTGAAATTTAGATAAAAATTGTGATTTTAATACATTTCTTTTTTTAGCAAAATTGCCTTTATTAGGATTCTGAGTTGCAACTAAACAAAAATTTGGATGCATTTTAAATTCTTTTAATGGAAGACCAGGAATTTCAATACTTAAAGTTTTTGTATCCAAAGCTTCTTCTATACATTGCAAAATAGGAGGATTAGCTAAATTTATTTCATCTAATAAAAGGCAATGACCTTCAGTAAATGCTTTAATAAATATTCCAGGTTTAAAAATTAATCCAGTAAATGATTCTTTATCTCCAACGTATTTACCAAATAAATCAGATGCTTTTAATTCTGAACTTAAATTAAATCTTAGAACTTTAAAATCTTTATGCAATTTTTCTTTTTCCCAATTTTTTGCTAAATATTTTGATAAAACGATTGTACTAAAAGTTTTGGAAGTACCTGTTTCTCCTTCTAATATACATGGTATTTGATTTTTCATATATTGATACAATTGAGATAATTTTTCTTTTACTTCTGTAGTTAATATAAAATTATTTTCTTTGAAAATTGGATCTTCAAAGTTTATATTATCAATTTCACTTTCTGATATATTTAAGCCTTCAACCACTTCTTTAAAGTCAATTTTGTCTAATTGCATTTCTTGATTAGAACTTAAAACATTAGCTTCAATCATTTTTAATAAAAATATTAAAATTATTTAATTAAAAAAGGATTCTTAAATAATTTTAAAATAAATAATTTGAACTAATATAAATCCTTAAAATGGGGATTGGGGATTGGGGATTGGGGA